>MNCI01036864.1:30166-47108 GCA_015680685.1 Gnetum montanum
GCAATTGACGACATTAGCAATTCTGAGAATATATAGAACCAGCAATCCTTGGGTGCTTAGCACACTTGACTCTTGGCATCCAAGCACTTCTTACATCACATCATTGCATCACATCATCACCCGAGGTTAGGCGTTTGACCTGCTACCCACACGTGCAGCTACGCTTTGACCAGTGCATACCTTTTTTTATTAAGCAATACAATTCAGTTTGTTTTGCCAACTAACCGTTATTTCCATTTGTTCTTTCTTATATTTAGTTTATGTCCTATTTACACTTTTCTTACTACATTTCAGTTTACATTCTATTTACGTTCTACTTTGTTTTACGATCCTATTTACATTTTACATGCATTGTTCATGTTTTAAGACATAAGCCACGATAACCCCAACGCAAGCCATAGTTTAAGCTTGGGGAAGTCCTTGGTTGATTTGCATGCAGACCATCCAAGACACTCTGCCTTCATTCCCTTTTCCATCTTGCCCTCAAAGTGAAGGTAGGGTCAGCTGTGCCTGCCTGACGATCTTTCAGTGTCTATTTCCTTCCAGCCTTACACACCGATGATTTAGGTCAGTACACTCCACTATTCTCATTATAATCAAGTGTGTGAAACTAGATGTGGTAAATATGGCCAAGTTCCAATACTTCCAACATGCAAGGATCCCCATCGTCAATTATTAATCCTTGCCATCCTTAACCATTTAGCTATGAGGAATATCCCTCATTCTAATAAGCAGGATTAATAATCACTTTTTATTTTTCTTTAATTTTTTAATTTTTGTTTTCTAGTTTTTCATTTTTCAACTTTTTGTTTTATCTTTTTGTGTTTTTGTCTTTTTACATTTTTGTAAGTAATCTCGTCTAGGAATAAAACACTCATATGGATCGTTGGTTGAGGTGTGTTCTATGTTATTAAGTCTCAAGTGATCAATTATTTGGACAGTGAGCCCATTACACCCACTCATCCATTCTACAAATAAGAGGTTCTATTCAAGGGTACAGTGATATTCTTGACAATCTTAAAACTTAAAATTAATTTTGTGTTCATTGTACCTAGAATGAAGAAGGATGGACCAAGAGGGAATGATTAGGGTGTGACATCAAGGGAACTTGTGGATTCTCTTTGATAACCTCTGTGGGAGTTATCATGCAATATGGTTGTACTAAGATCCTTGTAGATCTAACAAAAATGGGAGTAAGAGTAATCAAAAGGGCATTCAAAAATACAATGCTGTTCTATGGGGTTCCACTAGAAAGACATGCACCCATGCCTAAAGGTTGGCGGCTTCTCTGGATTTAGTATTCAAAAAAAAAGAAGAAAAAAAAAAGAAAAGAGAACAATAAAAAGGAAGTGCCACAAAACAAAAATCACTCCTCCCTTGAACAAAACACCAAGTGATCATACACCTTGTTGTTATGGTACTCTCATAGTTGCTCACCATGAGATGAAACAATGCGATGTTACTTATTAGAAGGATGGACTTGATCCTGATCTTGGAACGATGGGTTAATGACTCCTTAATCACACTTTACATGTAGGTTCACTGTACCTTGGGTTAGTTACCTCATGTCCCAATCTCTACAACCCCTTTCTATAGTTCGTCCCATCTCACTATTCGTGTAATTGTCGCCCGTGTCATGTGTAGCATAGAATTCTGACCTCACTTCGGTGATATTTACATGTGTGTGTTTTGTGGAGTTAGTGTGGATTACGTTTAACCTTTCTGGTGCCCACAGACGCTTTAAGTGTGGTTACACAAGGGCATTATAGGTTGAAACCTGCTTTGAGGAGGATCCACTTGTGTAATTTGTTTTGTAATCTTCACTTATGACATAGCTCACACACACTATTTCTAATCCTTAGTATATTTTTAATGATTTTTTCCCTATTATTATCCCTCTGAATTTTAACGTTCCTATGTGCCATCACATGACCTTTTTTCTTACCACCTAAGGTTTTAGTAATAAAGTCCACACCATCATAATTATTCGTGCCTTCCAAACCATCTAATTACCTTAGAGGCCCCTCAACATATGTCATATGTTCTAATTTTAACCTTTGATTTTAGAAAAAATATTTAAAATTCAGGTTTTTCCCTCAAGCTTAATATGTCACTAGGACATGATATTGTACGCGATATCACATCCACAAAACCCTATAAATAGAAGAACCCCCCGCAACACTTAGCATCATTTCTTGCCATTCACATGGGAGAGTTTTTCAAATTTTTCTCTATGACTTGCGAGTGTGATATCTTTGCTTTTCAACCTCTGTCTTGCTTGTTGGTACTCCAATTTTAAATCTGTCTGAACCTGCTTGAACCTAGAGTGTTCAGCTTGGTTGTGGGGGAGGGATATATGCCAAAAAGTGCATAACTTTTTTGAAATTTATCATTTCCCAATGGACATTATTCAAGGTAATTAGTTATAAATTGCGCCAAAAAATCATTTAATCCTTAGGAATAATGGGAAATTACAATTGAAACAACCACCTAAGTAAAAAGGGACCCATTATTACAAACTTTCGGGCAAGATCACATGGAGATAAAATAAGATCATTAATTAAGGCAAGTATTAAGGTATAACTTAACTTTAAAAACAACCTTACTAACGCTTGACTCGTGTGATTGTAGATGGCCCCGAAACGTGGACAACAAGAGGGTCCTACTCAAGGTAGGAGCAAAAGATCTCAGAGAGGTGGAAGATAAGGTCCTACTGGACAACATGTAGAATAGGAGGAGCAATCATTTAGCATTCATCAAGAAGAACCTCCTACCGGATGGTCCGGGCAAGTAGAAGGAGGAGCGGCTACAGCGCCTAAACCGGGACAACAACTCACATTGCCCAAAGATTGCGTTCAGGCCATCCATGAAAAGTCAACATTCACTACGGTGATTGTGGAATTGAAATTTTAATCATTTTCATAGTTTGCTCTTGAGGCCATTAGGGATCACCTCAAAGGGTCTTCCTTATGGCCTATCCTCTCTGAAAGCGGTGCCTGGTACCTAGGAGAGACATATCAATTTTGGCACAATAGGGAGCAAGGCACTACTATCAATATCTATGGTGTGGCAATTGATTTCTCTACACAAGCCATTTCAAAGGTGTTAAAACTTCCAAATATGAGGCCCTAGATTGCTTAGTTATCCACCCATTCAGACCCCGATGTGCGAAAGGATTGGTTGGAAAAGGCTTATGGTAGAGATAAAACATTTGGTGAGTTGACGACGGAAGAGAGGGTTTACTTCAAAATTGGAACATATCATCTCTTTCCCACAAAGGGCCTGAAAATAATATCAATGTATGTAGCTAGAGGATGTGTAGTGCTGATGGGAAAGGTTAATGCTAACCTACCCCATCTATATTTAACGAAGATCCTAAGACGGTTCGAGGAATGAAAGACAGGGAAGATGGCGCTACCTTTTCCTCGTCTTATTAGAAAGCTTTGCCGACATGTCGGTATTTGGGGGTATACCAATGATGTCCTTTGAAAAGCCCAGACTACTTCATATACTGAATTGCTAAAGGCACCAGCTCTTAGAAAAAGCACTGGCAAAGAACTGGGACTAGAGAAGGAAGAAGAATAGTTGGCTAGACCAACTGCAACTTAACTTGCAGGATCCAGTCAACCGCTAGGCATGGGTCCTAGCCAACAACAGGAAGCAGGGCCCAGCACAGTCTAGGATCAACAGCTGCCGCAAGAATACAAATCGTTGATAAGTCATCTTAGGACCATTGCTGAGATGATCGGTTGGGAAAGTTGTGATGATGCAAACCTCTTCCACGTTATCAATGATGTCATTCTACCTACAATTTCATTAGATCGCACAAGGGGGAAAATATTGATTCACACAGGAGAAGAGAAAAGTAGATGGTCACAACAGATCTCAGGAAACACAACATCTTTCCAAGTGTAGTTAGAGACTGGTGAAGGGGCCATTGTGGTGGTTATGCAATACTAGAATGCCATGGGAGTTGTAGAAGTGTTCATTGACCACATCAAAGAATCCTTTAATGTACATGTTGTGCAACCCCTATAGATCTCATAGGAGCACAGGATGCTCAAACCTTAGCCAGAACATCAATGACTCCTATGGAACATGAGGATGCACTTGATTGATTTCTCCAAATAGGTCAAGTAATGACCTCCCTGTTTGACATCCCTTAGGATGTTACGGCAATTTAGTCAGACCTCATTTCCATGAAGGGGAAGCTAGTCTTAACAAAAGTGAGGGCTGAGCATGCAGAAGTAGAAGTGCAGAAATTGCAAGAGCAGCTCATGGCCTTACAAGAGGCACAGCGGGACCCTCTACAATTTGTTCCTACAGACTAGCTAGAGAACTTTAGAACTGAACAACTAACCAAGTTAATCATAGAGAATAAAAGGGTGGCTGATGAAAAGGAGAAGGCCATTTGAGATGCCTCCACAGCACAGATGCAAACTCATGTTCATCTTAAGGTACTTAAAGCCTTATAGGAAGAAAACAAGTAGCTAGTTGTAGACAACCTTCGGTTGACCACTGTAGAAAAGCAAAAGAATGTTCTTAATGAACACTTTCATCAATTACAAGAAAAATTCATACGGGTCAACCGAGACGTAAGCTATTTAGCCAGAGAAAATTGAACCCTCACGATGGAGGGGGTACATGCCATTTGTCAAAAGTCAGCAATTGAGATAAGTGCATGGCAGAACGAGGCTAAACTACATGAGAAGCTAAAGGAGCATTTTTGTGATCAGGTGGGGATGTAAAATAGATCCTTGAAAAGGAGATCCATATGGCCAATGCCCAAATCAACACTATCAGTGCTCAACACACTGACTGGCGGGCCATATTGGACACATATGCCCTCATCCACCAAGTGAAAGTTAAAAATCGGGACTTGCAAATTCAAGACTTGATAGAGTACATGGAGTTGGCAAATCTAAGATATGCTAATCTTTCCATGTTAATAGCAGGGTGTCTGAGGTCAGAGCACGAGCAGCAGGTAGCAACTACCCACATCAAATACGAAGTAGAATTTGCAGAGTGTAAGAAGCTAGTGGAGAAACTGGATGTTGCAAATTTTGAACTTGAGGTGGTGAAAGCCAGCTACCAGGGATAGAAAGATGTCACAACCGACTTGGCTCAATGGCTAGTAGACTTTCATGAGTACAAGGATAAAGCCATAGCCTATGAGGAGGAACGACGGGTGTTCATAGCTTGGTATGTCAAGGCCAACCAAATGTTTCTACAATTACCCTATCCATGGGAGGTGTTGACTCCATCAAACGTCAGAACATTAGCATGGACAACACAAGACCCTCACACCGAAGAGGAGAAGCTCCAGGCCATACTTCAATGTCATTAAGCCTCAAAGCCTGGAGCACAAGACAAAGGGAAGGCACCAATGGAGGAGCCACCGCCACCTGGAACTACATGAGTTCCATCCATTTTTGTAGGTGTAGAACATTTGTGTTGTGTATTTTTTTTTTTTTCATTTCATACTATGGCATAGTCCCATTTCTTCCCATCTAATAATCCCATACCTATCTACTGTGTAATCACTATAACTTGAGGACGAGTTTTTATTCAGTCATGGGGGTATGATGAATCGTCATATAAGGCAACCGCAATATCGCGGCCCATCGCCAGTTCTATAAATAAGAGGCAGCTCTCTTTTGTTTGGGGATATTTTTTAGTCCCTTAGCGAAACTTTGGAAGTTTTATCCTTCCAGAGATAGAATATTTTTCAGTGTCTACCCGCAATGTAGTGAATGTAATTGTACAACATCCTTTATTCAAGTGTGACATACTTGGACATGCACATGACTAGCAATAAAGATCAATATTATTTCATCATTGTAGCATTCACTTAGTTTAATTAATTATTTAATGGTTATTTATTATTTTCCTAGTTAATACCTTCTCACCCTTATCTCATGTTAAAACGTAGAATGAGTATGACTTGATTACGAGCATTTAAGTGTGACTACTTGGTAACCGAGTAGTGTACCTAGGATTTGTGCTTGGTAATCCCAGTGGTAGTCATGCACGAAGTCCAAGATGTGTACAGATAATCAAGGAACGGATGCTCATTGCACTTAGGCTAGTTTAGATTCTCTTACCCTCTCTCTCCTAGATTAGTTAATATTACTTTCCACTGCTTTTAGGAGTAGAATTAGATTAGAAACCCATCATACACCTCACTCTGGACTAAACCATACATGACAAGATAATACTAGTCCAGGTGGGAAGACAACAAACTACGACCTAAGGCTAACTGTCTAGATGCCACAACTAGTCCATCTATGGAGTTCAACCGGATCACGCGTGTAACACTCGTATTCGTATGGTTGAGTGTAGGGGTACCTCGCCACTCATCAAGAAGGTAGCTAAAGAGGAGGGTGAATTAAGAAAAAGAGAAAGTGCAAAAGAATATAACTACAATCCTTCCATTCATAAGAGGGTGGTTCGGTTCTGTGATAGCAAGGATGAATCAGAATTTGATGAGGTGGTAAATAGGAAAACCTTGCCACTTCAAAAATTTTAATCTAAAATCATGACCAAGGTTGATCAGTTATGGGACTCCATGAATAGCAGATTTCAAGTTATCTTAAAAATTACTGAAGAGTCCAAAGAATAGGGTAGTGATTGTGAGTGTAGGAGGCACAAGGAAGTTGACACATGCCTATCACAAAGGTAAGGGCAAGATTCTTGCAGTAGAAGAGGTGGTGGAAAGTGAATCAGATGATGATGGTGGATGTGACGTCTACTAATATGTACATCCTAAGGGATGTTGCCCCATTGTGTCATACTTACAAGAGTCTAGGTTGTATGCTTTGAATCCACAACTAATACAAAGGCAAAAATCCAGAAGATTACCTTACCCTCAAGGTAATTTTAGGCAATTCCACTAGCAACAACTGTATTATCCAAGCAGAGCTCCATCACAACCATATGAGTATTATCAATGGTGGTAGCAACCACAATCTTGGACACTGGCACCACCAAGGTAGTAATACCCTTATTGATAGCCTAATCCATATGGTTACCATGTTCAACAGCCCTTCTCTCCACGTGACCCTTCTAGTCACATCTCTACTTTCTAACCTAACTACCATCCTTCTAACTATTATCAAACTCATTATCCACATGAAAGAAGGGATACCACCTCTTATCCTTATTCCTCTCCTATCCTTGCACATGTTCCTCCTTCACCCACACAGCTACAACCTGCTCTACCTATGTAGGATGAACTACCAACTTAGCCACAACAACGTAACGCTACGAGGGTCGTTAATCTACAACTGGTTCATCAATCAGATGGATCAAATACTAGATCAAAGAAAAGACCTTTCTTTCAACCCCATAGTCCACCTAAGCCCTTACATACACTCATGGTTGACAACCCTGCTCCTACATCTTCCTCTCTATCAAACACCTTCGAGTCCCCTTCAAACCAAAATCTACCTAGGATCCATACTATAATGCTTACTCACATTATATTTGATTGGATCCATGCTGGAAACCTTCCCAAGAAATTAGCCAATCTTAGAAGTCCTCTCATTTATTTGCAAATTTCTGGGAATGAACCATGCAAGGCTTTTCTCGACTCAGGTTCTAGTGCCAATTTGATCTCTCATGAGATGTATACTAGATGAAAATTGCCTCCTCTCAAGAAGAGCAACTTAAGATTAGAATTGGTAGACCAATCCATCACTATTCCATTGGGACTGGTAGAAGACATTGTAATCACTATCTATGGGTGGTATTATTCTATTAATTGCCTAGTAATCAAAGTGGAGAACCACAAAGAGGATTTTACAATCATCATGGGAAGGGAATGGCTTAGCATTGTTGATGCCAGAATGGGTATCATAGATCTTTCCCTAGAAATATCTAAAGAAAATGCATTTGGAAAGATTAAGAAGAAGAGAATTCCATTCATTGTGTACAATGATACAAGGTGCAATTGTGTGCAGAAACTTTGGGCCATAAAGTAAGCATCTATCTTTGCATGCAAGTAGTGTGCACTAGAAGCATAAATCCAAAGGTGTCTATATGCAGCAGCCACAAAATAGGAGGGCATCTTATGGCTGACCACTGATTCTAAAAGTAGCACACTTTACATGGAACTGACTGAGAGCCTAACATGCACATATGTCATAGGCATGGATGAACTAGAGTAATTTATCACCAACTCTCTGATGATACAAATGATGATACCTACTAGGAAGAGTTGGAAATTCTTGAAATTTTTAAGCAAGATCCCCTTGAACTGAAAATGCTATTAGCTGGAATGGAATATGTGTTTTTGAAAAATGAAAAGCTAGTCATAATCAATGCAAATATTACTCTAAAGCAAAAAAAGATGTTGTTGAAGGTAGTTGAAAAATGGTTAGCAGATTTTTCTTGGTCATATTCTAAACTCTCAAGGATTGATCCTAGGATATGCTAGCATCACATCTACACTGATTTGACCATGAAGCCAAAAAGACAACCATAGAAGTAATTGAATCCCAAACTAAAGCATATCGTCAAAGAGGAAATTAAGAAACTCCTCAAGGCAGGGTTTATTTATCCCATTGCAGATAGTGAGTGGGTTAGTCCACTCATAATTATGCCAAAGAAAGATGGCAAGTGGTGGGTCTATATTGATTTTTAGTTGTTGAATATGACAACATTCAAGGATCATTTTTTGTTACCATTTGTTGATTAGGTGCTAGATACAATATCTCAACATTGCTACTATAATTTTCTAGATGGTTATAATGGCTATAACCAAATTCAAATTGCACCAAAGAACCAAGCAAAGACTACATTCACAAGTCCTTGGGGGACTTTTGCATATCACAATATGCCATTTGGTCTATGCAACGCTCTTGCTAAATTCCAACGCTTGGTTTTGAGGAGATTTTAATAGCAGATCAATAGTGGTGTGAAAGTCTTCATGGATGAATTCTCCACTTATGAAGCTACATTTGAGCAAGCCCTAGACCACCTTGGGCAAGTGCTAAAATGATGAGTTGAAGCCAACTTGCGACTCAATTGGAAAAAAATTCATCAAATGGTTCAGGAGGGCATTATATTGGGGCACAAAATATCACAAGCAAGAATTGAGGTAGACCTTGAGAAAATAAAAGGAATAACCCACCAACCAAAAATTGTCAAAGATGTTTGATTATTCCTTGGACATACTAGCTACTACCAATGATTTATAGAGAATTTCTCTAAAATTGCAAAACCATTGGTGGAGCTAACAAAGAAAGATGCTTCCTTTGTCTAGACTGTGGAATGTGAAAAAGCATTCCAATAGTTAAAAGAGAAACTTGTAGAAATTCCAATCCTATAAGCACCAAACTATTCCAGACCATTTCATATCATTATGGATGCATTAAATTATGATTTGGGAGCCATGGTTACGCAGCTAATGACAAGAAACATCCATACTACATCCACTACACTAGTTGAAGCATTGTGGGTGCATAACTAAACTACACCACTATAGAGAAAGAGTTGATGATAGTGGTGTTTACTCTAGAAACATTTAGGCATTATGTGCTTGGATATGAGGTTTTTGTGCACACAGATCATAGTGCCATTTGCTTCTTGATGAATAAGCCAACAATGAGCCCCTATGTCATACGGTGGCTGGTGATCTTGCAAGAATTCAATCTTACAATGGTAGATTGAAAGGGCACTGAGAATATGATCATTGATCACTTATCTCAATTGTGATGGGACAACAAAGAGGAAGAAGATTTGTTATCTGATATATTTCTTGATAAACTCCTCTTTACTAGGGCTATAACTAAACAATTGCCCAATGAGCCTAAATGGTATGATGGCATTCTCACCTATCTTCTCAACCAAGAGATGCCACATAGGTTAGACCATTGGAAGAAATAGTAGTTTCTTTACCAGGTAAAATACTTCATGGAGATTAATGGACACCTCTACAAGGTGTACACCAATGGCCTAGTTTGTTGGTATGTCCCTGATGTTGATCAACTACATATTCTCCAAGATGCTCATGAATGTCTTTGTGGAGGGCACTATGCTGGGAGACACATGGTCATTAAAATCCTAATGGCAGGGTACTCTTGGCCAAAAATCTTCAGGGATGCTCACCATTATGTCTACTCTTGTGAATGATGCTAATGAGATGGTGGAATGACCACTTGAATGGAGGAACCTAAATAAGGGATTCAACCACTAGAATCCTTTGACATCTGGGGCATTGACTTCATGGGTCCCATCATTCCCATGTCAAATGGAAAGGCGTACATCATAGTCATTGTTAACTATTGCACAAAATGGGCAAAAGCAGCAGCCGTCATTGACTGTACATCTTCTATTGCTACTTGGTTTGTACAAAAAAAATGTTGTAAATAGGTTTGGTGTGTCATGTGCATTAATTTCTAATAATGAAACTCACTTTACAGGCACTACTTTTTGAAAGCTCATGCAATGCTTTGGGGTTGAACATAAACTCATAATACCTTACCATCCCCAAGCTAATGGTCAAGTTGAGGTTACCAATAGGAAAATCACAAGGATACTAACAAGAACTATTAGTAAGTATAGTAAAGACTAGAGCACAAAACTCAACAATGCCCTTTGGGCCTACCGCTTAACATGAAAACTTCCTATAGGTTACTCTTCCTATGAGCTTATGTACAGAAAATTACCAATACTTCCTATTCAATCTAAGCTCCATACATTGTCAATAGCCTATGACCTCAACCTTGATTTGAGTTTAGCCCAAAAAGAAAGACTAATGAATCTCAACTTTCTAGACAAAACTTGATTGGTAGTCCTATCATCTAACAAGTTGCATAAGGTGTACAACAAAAAGCATCATGACCTAAAAATTAGAAAATTCAAATTCCAACTAGGAGATAAGGTTCTCTACTAGAACCCCACACACATGCCTGAACGAACTATGTTCCAAACATTGTTGGAAGGACCTTACATCATTTACAAAACTTTTCCATCTAGGGCCATGATGATCTACAAGCTTGAGAGCCCAAACAAGAAACAACTAGTCAAGATCCAACAAATTAAACCTTTTTATGAGCATAATCTTACTAATACAATAAAAGCCTCATTGAATGGACAACCACGCTCAATATTTCGAATCTCCTCCTTTCAACTTAGTCATGGGGAAGATGGCCACCTATGCTAACCATATAAGTAGCTCTTCAATTTTTCAACTTTTTGTTTCACACATTTTTTGTTTTACACATTCTTTATTTTACATCTTCTTGTTTTCATGCTATTAATATTTTCTAATTTTTTTTACACCATCATTAGTACATTTTCTATTTCTTGAATATTTTACATCTTGTTTTATATTTTATTCTATTTTGTTTTGTTTTGTTTTTGTTTTTGTATGATTTTCTAACTTTTTGTTAATAAGTGCCAAGTACAATGGTAATGCATTGCTTGTTGGTGGTATGTACTATTTTTGTTATTTGATTGTTGGTGTCTAGTTTTTGGCTTTGAATTTTGTTACAGATAATTAGGACATGGTTTCTTTTTCATGCAATAGGCAATGAGTCCACAACATCCATCCATCCACAAACTCCATGGTTTTTCTTATTCTAGAAATGTGTAGTCCCTTTTTCATTAATAAAACTTTAACAAATTTGTGACTTTGGTAGTTTCCAAAATTGGGAAGGATTCAAAGATTTGAACGGGGTGTGGCTTCAAGGGGATTCGATATTCTTTGTACCCTTCTATCTACCCAGGTGCATGGGTGTTTTCATGGATTTCTTACCATTCTGTGTCAACCAATAAAAGGAAGTTGAATAAGTCTTTGCATGGTGAGGTTGTCATTAGAAAAAAATGATGGGAATTCAAAGCACACCCCAATAAATGCATATGTCTTTACATGGTATATGATGAGTGGCGAGGTACCCCTACACTCAACCATACAAATATGAGCGTTTCATGCATGATCCGGTCAAACTCCGCAGACAGGCTAGTTGTGGTATCTAGACAGTTATTCTCAGGTCTCAGTTCGCTGTCTTCCCACCTGGACTAGTATTAGCTTTGTCACATATGGTTTAGTCCAGAGTGAGCTGTATGATGTGTTCCTATACTAATGCTACTCCTGAGTGTAATGGAAAGTGATATTAACTAAGCTAAGAGATAGAGGGTGAGAGAGAATCTAAGCTAGCCTAAATGCGATGAGCATCCATTCCTTAATCATCCGTACACATCCTGAACTTCATGTACAACTACCACTGGGATTACCAAGCTCATGGCATAAGTACGCTACTGGGTTACCAAGTAGTCATACTTAAATGCTCGTGATCAAGTCGTACTCATTCTGCGTTACTAGGAGATAAGGATGAATAGAGATTAATTATTTAGGAAAGCATTTAAACATTAACAGTAATTAATTCCTATTTAGCTTAGTCCATATGCTGCAAGGTTTATCAGAAAGTTCATCTTTATTGCTGTACACAAATGTGTGCTCAGGTACAATTTGCTCGAGTAGAGATCCGTTCACTTTAAGACTCCTACTGCGGGTACATGGAAATTATTCTAACTCTAGAATGGTAAAACTGCTATAGCTTGGTTATGGGTCTAAATCTAGATGTAGAAACAAGGGAAAGCTGCCTCTTATTTATAGATGTTTGGACGGGCCGCGATATCACGTACGCGATATCGCGGCTCATTATACCCCCATGACTGAATGAAAACTCGTCCTCGAGTTCCTTACAAAATATTGGAATGGTATGGGATTATTGACTTGAATGACACTAATGGTGAATGGGGTGACATGTGAATGGATCATAATTATAATACATGACAAAATTAGTGTTCATGATAACAAGAGTGAACACTATACACATTTGACATCCAGCCTTATTTGGCATCTGAGAGAGAAGAGAAGAAGATGTGTTGTTGCCGATGCTAAAATTGCACTTTTCATTGTCCATCCATAGCCATGCCATCGATCTTATTCCTTTGCATAACTACTCCAGCACCAGTCCATTCCAAGTGTTTCCTCCAAATCCAATCCATTGGTGTATGATTGCCATCTGCACACACAACAAAGTCTTAAATTAGCAAGGGTAAATGAATCATAATGCAGTTGATACCTTGCCTCAGAGTAAGGTCCATTGGCTAAGTTGTGATATGGCTAATGTAAATTCTGGAGATATAATACTGGTGACTACCGAAGGTGTACGGTGTAGGGGTTAAGAAAAAATCAAAAAATTTGGACCAGGACCCCCATGACTGAGAGCAAACCTCCGATAGCGAGAGAATGGAAAAAGATAAGGAATAAGAAAGATGGAGAAATAGAAACAATGGCAATGTCGATAAAATGGATGTTAGGGATGGAAATGAACAAAATAAAAATTGATTGCGGAGATGTTTAAGGGAAAGAAGTTAACTAATGCACCAAATAGGAATGCCAGTGGGTCCAAATCCCACATGCAAAGAGTTTGTAGTCTTTGGAAATGTCAATTGGAAGCAAGAGTTAAATTCTTAACCACAGGAATTTACCAAAAAGAAAACAATGCCTCAGCCAACATATGGACTATTGATACAACCGGCAATGAGGTGGAAAAGTGGAGAAAGAATTATGAGGAGAAGAGGATGGAATGGAGTCCCAAGAACAAGGTGGTGTACAACCCCTTGTGTAGTTATGATTAATGTGACTTAGTAGATCTCATTCCAAATCCAGCCTCAAACAATCCACAGTCAGTGACTTCGCATTAATACATTTGGCCAATCCATCCACTTGAAGTAACAAGAATGCGTTCGCCAAAAAGTCACCACCATTCTGACAAAACAAGAAAGGAGAAAGTAGGAAGCGAGAGAGGGCCTTAGTTAGAGGGAACATGTTTGTTTAGTTCCATAAGTAATGCTTGTATCCTAGATGATTATTTTGTCTAAGGGGTGTGCTTTGAATTCTCACTTTCTATTTTTCTCGCTCTCTTTCTTTTTTTCTTTTTTTGCATGAGAACCACACCATGCAAAGACTTTTTTATTTTTATTGACTCATCTTCCCGATAATGGAGAAACGTTAAAATGGTAAAGAAAACCCAAGAAGAAAACATTTAAGAATCCAAGATAATGGCCAACGCAAATGCATCAAATCCCCTTGAAGTCACACCTTTCAATCCTTGAGTCCTTCCTTAGTCCGAGAAGTGCCCAGTCACCAATTCGTTGATAGTTCTTATTATTAAGAAAGGGACTATACAGTTCCAAGCCAAGAGAGACCATAGAAATTTATGAATGCATGGATGACGTGGACTCATTTCCTGTTATATCAAAAGAACCATACCATAGTATGAACATTATAACTCAAAGGTAAAAACCAAACATTAGCAATCAATGGAATACAGTTCATACCACCATTAGTGTTGGCACATTTAGCCATTTCATGGAACAGTAAAGGTGATAAAATATGAATAAGCNGGAGCCGACCCCGTTCATGAATGCATCAATGAGAAATTAAAATCAACCTTATGGAAGTCATCATTGCAAGATTTGAATAATGTTTTTACGGTAAAGAATAGTTCCAGCCACTGTACGCGTTAAAAAAATGAATGAAATTGCTGCAACCGACAAAAAACCAGTCCAAAAGAATGCCCATTCTTTCACAAGGAATCGTGTTGGTAGTTTACGTAGGAAAGTGCTAAGGTTTATCGACCTGTAATGGCTTCTATTTTTGACGCAAAACCAACTATTCTCTTTGGCCCCAAATTAGCAGCACCTCTGTAGGGCATGTTGTGACAAAACCTTGCAGGGACGTGGATTCAAAGGCAATGGAGGAAGAACTCACATGGATGTTGCCACTTTCAAGACAGAAACCGTTTCAGTTTTAAAATTTTTTCCATAAAAATGCAACTGATCTACCCACCTTCAACGACGCTCACTGTGTTCTGCAATGCGCGCACTATGTGAAGATTTTTCTAGCTGTTGCAAGGCCATTCTTAACCTACCACACTAGATGTCATTATTCACTGAAGCTCAGATCTATGATATGTTTGCCCTTGACTTTGCAATCAACGGTAGGAATTTGAAAGATGATCTGTAGGAACACAAAAAACGCAGGAAGCCTTAAGCAAATTTGGGGAAAAAAAATAGTTCCAAGCAACTGAAACCCTATGTCTAGGGCCATATGTTCAATACATCATTTTTTTTCCAGATCTTTCTCCTCCAGCAACCGAACATCACATAGCAACGATGCCGGATGCAGTAGCAGAGCCTTCTTCCGTGGTGGCAGTTGATAACAATTTTTGGCAAGGTCAGGATATTTCGGAAGTATTCGATAGCAGTTCCAGGCCTGGTGCCTTCACATTCAGGCCTGATGTTTTGGATTTAAATTTTTCCAGCCATTTTCATACGAGTGCAAGTGCACATAAATTATTTTAGATTAGGTACCATCAACATTTATACCAAGGTAGATATTATATTATCACCTTGTTCATAAAATCACTAAGGGATTTAATAATATTCTTAAAAAATTTTAAATAAGTAAAAATGAAAATCTATTAGAGCTATAATTTTAAACAATTATATGGAACTATTGGAATTATTTTTCAAAAGAAATATTTATATATCTCCTAACTTCCTAACTTAATACTCCCTAACTTGTTGGACAAGTTACTTGGGAGAGAAGTTAGGTAAGATATTTTTTAATATATAACCACCTTTGAACCCTATAAAAAGGCTTCAAAGGGGGGGGGGGGGGGGTCAAGGAAGGGAAGGAATTTTGGAACAGACACTTGATACATCACACTTTTGGAGGAGATACTTTGGGAAGGCTACTAGCTAGCACTTGGGGTCTCATATCATCATCACTTTTGAGATCACACTTGGGGTCTTGGAAGATTTGTAAAGAAGATTGCTTGTAAGATGGCTTGCTAAAGGAAAGATTTTAGCCTCTTTGTCATAGTCCTATGAGTTATGTTTTATTTTTATTTTGTTTACATTTTTTAGCTAGTGGTTTAGATAATATCATCCTTGGTAAGTAATTTTGGGATTTTTAGATTACTCTTACTATTCTTGTTGCCCAATAGAAATTTTTATTAAAATTTTTTCATAGAAGCATTTGTGTTTAAAAGCCTTACGAGCATTTTAGTAGTAAATTTTGTTATTGTGCAACATATAGGAACTGCTATTGGGATTGTTGTAAGAGAGCCTCTACTTGTAGTCATGCCGTTAAGCAATTCAGTAGTCAAGAGGGTTCAGAAAATCTTTGGTATTCTGATGAGACCAAAATAACTTATTTTTATCTTTAAAGTGAATTTCCATGGTATTTCAATCATAAATTGTCAAGGCTTTCGAAGGTTTTGTTGAATGCAATTGTTGACATCTATTATCAAGTCAAAATGAAGTCTCGTATGTGGTAGTTTACGCAGCAATTTTTGGCAGCATAGTAGGATTGTTTTGAAGAAATTGCTTATTTGAGCCTTAAAAGTTTGAACAATTCTTAGATATTGAATTTGGGATAGCTTTATTGTGAAGTGTTTACTCGTGTCATTTTACCTTGTTGAAATATTTGAGGTCTACACAAATCTGCTTTCTTTTCTTTTCTATCTATTTCCATTGAATCTTGCTCTATTTCTAGTTTTCTTGTGGAACTATCTCTTTCTTTGGGAAAAATTAGGAGTAGATTTGCGGAGTTGTGCTATACTTTAGTGAAGCTATACAGTTAGAAAAACAGTTGAACTTAAATCTTGAAGAAAATATTGCAACTCAAAAAAGAGAAGAAAGAGTTATGATTCCTATGCAAGATTTGGCTCAATTTAAAGCTTTATTAGGTCCATCTCATGTTAAGATAGAGCCAGAACATGAAAGAGTGGGATTTGAAAAAGGACAATTAATGAGAGATATGTCTAACAAAATAGTGAAGCTTGAAAAAGCATTGGCAAAAGTTAATATTAAGGAAAAAAAGAAAAATAGAAAGCATAAACATCAAGAAACTAAGTTA
>MNCI01036864.1:52893-88384 GCA_015680685.1 Gnetum montanum
TCATTCATTGTTGTATGTTTACTGCTTACGCTCCTGTACGTTTACGCTCCATTTTACATTCATTACGCCATTTACATATAACCCAGTGTACAGTATATCGGTGTACATTTGGGGAAATCCTTGCCTAATCCGCGTGCAAACCACTCAAGGTACTCTACCTTCGTTAATTCCAACTTGCCCTCAAGCGAAGGTAGGGTCTTCTGTGCGTGTCCAGAGATCTCCAGGTTTTTGTTTCATTCTAGCTGGAGACCGACGATTTCAGATTGTACAGAAAATGATGCTAGAAGGAGGGCCCTAAACTACTTAAAACTTACTGTGCTCTCATACCCAAATCTTCTCAGACTCACATCGCATCGACCCTAAACCCAATTCTGAAATCCCCGGATCGGCATCCTGTTCTACAAATTTCTCAGCATCTACGTTGCTGAGTTTACGTTGTACGCTCTACGCTGTAGACTTTGTCTACGCCGTTGAGTTTACGTTGCATGCTCTACGCTATAGACTCTGTCTACGCTGCTGAGTTTACAATGTATGCTCTACACTGTAGACTCTGTCTACGCTTCTGAGTTTACGTTGTACGCTCTACGCTATAGACTCTGTCTATGCTTCTGCATTTACGCTGTACGCTCTATGCTATAGACTCTGTCTAAGCTGCTAAGTTTACGCTGTACACTCTACGCTATAGACTCTGTCTACGCTGCTAAGTATACGTTGTACGCTGCTCTGCCTATACGTTTTAACATATACTTATACGTTGTCACTATACGCTGGTCATTGAAACCTATACGCTGAGTTCCAGTCTATACGCTGTACCCAACGAATGTAGGTTTACGCCGTACTAAGTATACTAGTTTCATATCCCTTCACTATGTCGTATTCATAACTGTTCATCATGAACACTACGAACCCCAACGCTACAACCAAGCCAGTCACAGACATCGTAGGCACCATGGTCGTTCAACAACCTACGGTACAACCCACTGTGGGGCCTCGCCGGTCTCTTAGATTGCAAGGGAGGAACTCATCTTTTAACATCATAACTTAGGATAAATATAATTTCATATGCATGAAAATGCAAGCTGGCCTAGCCGTGGATCAACCGAAATGGAGGTTAAGAGATAATACGAACTCTTCCATAGGGGAGGACATGAGTTCATTCCTTCCCAATACGATATCATCCCGCTCCCAGAGCATTACTCTGAGCTCATCTCACAACTCCTCCTACAAAGGAGTTAGTCTTTAGATCAGCCTATGGTAAATCCTCAATTGGAAGAGGAGGATGACTTCGCAATCTGAACATGAAGATTCGTACCATACTCTTAGTTCACAAACCTATGCAAACCCGTTGTTTCATCCAACCATAGGGGAAATTACGTCCCTTCAACCATTTAAATTCACCCAAGCACAAATACCTCAATAAGAATCATCCACACTTGTTCATATTCCTCCTGTAACTAATCTGCAACTCAACACACTTCCCCTTGCTATTCCCCCTGTTGCAACAGTAGCCCCATTCTCGCAAATACAACCTCCTCAAAATAATGTAGGAGCAACCTTCCCACCCCGAGTGATCGGGATGCTGCATGTGATACCAGCTTCTACATCCGCTCATTATATTCCTCGGATCCAAACCCAAGGAGCCCCTTTCACCACTATAAATCAACCAGTTCAGAGTGCCCCTATACAAAGCGTGACTAGCCAATGGGTAGCAATTGGTGCTCAACCACATCAATTCCTTCACTATAACATATCGCCTCACACAATTCTACCAACTAACATCCCTCAAGGATAACCACAACAACAACAATCCCTTGCCTACAATGTGCCGCCCCTAGCACCACCCACCACAAATATTCCGCAAACGCAGCCTCCAACTACACAACTTTCTTCCTTCCAGCCCACTGTCCAACAATCTAACCTATATACTGTACAACATCCTCAACCTACTATCTTGCCTAGTGCCCAAGACTGGGCTGATGCTAAAAAGCTAATGCAGGAGCTAACCGATGAGGTTAAACATCTCAAGACAGTTGCCAATGAAGAGCTCAAGGTAGTGGACTTCTATCACGATGACCCCATCAGCTCTTCAGTTCTACCTCTAACATTACCCAAAAGTGTATCTTTACCCATGCTGACTAAATACAATGGGGAGACAGACCCCAATGCTCACCTCATAATGTTTAGACTAGAATGCGTGCTACTTCAGACATGGCCACATGCTATTTTGTGAGTGTTCCCCATGTCCCTTGCAAGGAGAGCACTTGATTGGTATCGGCCCTTGCCACAAAACTCAATATCTTCTCTCGAAGATTTGTTACACCAATTCGTCACCAGGTTCAAGTATAACTTGAAGCCTAAAGCAACACTTGAGAGCCTCATACAGGTCAAGCAAGCACCCCTTGAACCTGTCCAAAAATTCATCCAATGGTGGAGTGCTACTCTCAATGAACTCCACGAGCCGATCCCAGAGACGTATCTCCTCACCATCCTAAAAGCGGCTGTCAACGATTTTGTCAAATCCAAACTATATTATCTCAATGCATGCACTTTGAGTCAAGCGTTTGTACAGATCAAGAACATAGAGGAGGCAGCACAAAACAGCCATGATCCCGCATATTCAGCCTTTAAGAATCAACATAGTAAGAAAGATAAAGAAAAGGTTAAAACAACTATAGCGGCAGTAGCAGAAACACAACAAGAAAATGTGGGACAACAAGGCAAACCACTTGTTGCCGCTGTTAATTATGCTAAACCTACTCCTGCGACGGCACCTGAATCATCCGCATCAAAAAACCCAACACCAGGTTGTACGAGAAACTTCGAGAGGAAGGACCCCTCCCAATACACACCACTACCCATGAAGCCATCGCAACTATTCGACCAACTCTTGAAAGCTGGACTGATGAAACATAAAAAATTGTCCCCTACAGCGATCCAAAGGCATGATCAGTTCTGTTAATTGGTTCAGAACCCAAGCCTAGCAATGGTAGACAAGCCCCTAGTACCAAAAGGCTTTAGAATGGACCATTTTTGCGATTATCATCAACGTAATGGGCATGGCACTGATTATTGTTTCACCCTAAAACAAGACATCCAACGGATGATAGACAGAGGTCAAATCACTTTTGATGAAGCCAACCTGGTCCAACCACAAAACCAGGCCATGAACATATATAAAGATCCTCTAAATACTAAAGAAGCACCATATGTAATTAACACCATCTACTTCGATAACAAATTGGAAATACCTAGCATTAACACCATACACTCTGATCATGAGCAGCAGGTACCTAAGAAACCATTTTTAGTGCACATTCCTCCCATTGTACAAACACCTACGCCTCAACCATCATACTCCCCATAGAAACCTTATGTCATCCAAATTTCCCCCGTCGTAGCAACTTCCATCACACCAACACGTGAAAAACCATACGTACTACGCGTACCTCTTGTTACTACTACTGCAAACACACAAACACCTCCTATTCGGCCCCCCCTACATAGTCCAAGTACCACCTACAGTCACAACTGCGGAGGTACAACCTCTAGCTAGGCCAACCCCATATGTTGTTAGGATACCTGAATGTCCTAATGACCACCAATCCTTCACTCCGCAAACACAGAATAAATCGATCCCTTATGTCATCAAAATGCCTAGCTAGCCTGACACTCAACCGCATGCAACCGTCCAACCGTAACCCCTCCCTTCTCCATACATTGTATAGGTTCCAAAGCAACTTGAGGTTCCGAAACCAACTATACCCCCACGCCACACACTATACTATCCGAAATCGTCGGTCTCCGGCTGGAAGGAAACAGAAATCGGGGGATCACCGGACACGCACAGAAGACCTTACCTTCGCCTGAGGGCAAGCTGGAATGAACAAAGGTAGAGTACCTTGGATAGTCCACACGCGGATCAGGCAAGGATTTCCCCAAACATACATCGAGGTGCTATACGCTGGGTTATACGTGAACGGCATAACAGGCGTAAAAAATAGCGTAAACAGCATAACTAATGTGAACAGAGCATAAACAGCGTAACTAATGCGAACTGAACGTAAACGTAAAAGAGCGTAAACAAAATATATGCAACGATTAATGCAAATTGTAATAGATTTTAGGAAGAAAATGTAACAATGGCATTTCAAAATGAGAGTACAATGCACCGGTCTAACGCAGTTGTGGATTGACACAAGGCGAACAAAAAGCCTCAGTGGATGCAGGGATGACTGTGGGCTGGTTCGCACTGTAGGCACAGCGTAGAGGCTGTATGCTCAGCGTAGAGGCTGTATGCTCAGCATACAGGGTTGTCCAGCGTATAAGGTTTTCAGCTCTGGTTCTCAACATCTCTGCTCTCTGGTTTGCTCTGGAATTTGCCAACCAACCTGGATCTAGTAAAAATTCGGGCTTTTATACAGGTTTTGATGTTAGACTCGAGTTGGGTGACACGTGGCACGTTGATCGGGTGCAAAAGCGTAAAATTTACAAGTGTACAATATGTTACATTTGCTGGGTGTAGACTCTAGGCGTATACATTGGGCGTATACGCTGGATGTGCTGGGCATATGCGAACTTGGACGTGGATGTTGTGGGCACTGGGCATATATGCTGGGCGTATACGCTGATGGTGGCTTGGACGTATACGCCGGGCGTATACGCTGATGGTAGCTAGGCGTATATGCTGGGTGCATACACTGGGCATATACACTGATGGTAGCTGGGCGTATACACTGGGGCGTATATGCTAATGGTTGCTGCATTGTGCCAAATCATGCTCTACAGTGCTACTTCCATGCCGTCTTTGAGGATTTCATGTCGGGTGTATACATCGGTTGTACCTGCTGGACGTACTTGTGAGGAGTGTACGCTGGCCATGCATGCTGGGCATATACGCTGGACGTATACGCTGTGAACTTCGGGCATATACGCTGTGGATGTTGGGCATATATGCTGTGGATGTGAACTTGAGCATATACGCTGGGTGTATATGCTGGGAATGCATACTTAGTGAAATTAAATATCTGATCTTCGAAGTTGCCATGTTTGATACCAGATGTAGCCGTGGTCGTCTGCGGGTCGCAGTGACCTACTTCTTGTTGGAAAAGTACTAAGCTTGAAATTTTGTGGTGTTTCATTGGCCCCTCTTTGTTGACACTTGGAGGAATCGACCCAAGAAATGTCGACAAAGAAGTGCAAAACACCACAAGCAACTCGATAGAGACTTTGTCCTTTGCCACTTGACTAGACATCATTGCACCGTGTTCCGTAGTACATAGGATTGGGGAAGGGAAAATCTATAGCTGGTGGGAAAATGGAGATTGTGGGGACTGGTAACTTGACCAATGGATTGTGCTTGGTAAAGGGGATGCTCTGGTGTATATCATGCTAATCCTTGTCAACAACCATTATTTAGTGGACTCGGAATCAAGCTGTGCGATGTGCGTTCTTTGGCAGAGCAAAACTCTTGGTTAGTGTCCAAGAGGATTTGTTGATGAGACCAAAGCCACGTGAGGACGTGTTGCATTCTTTGGAGGAACAGGGCCCTTGTTTGGTGTTTAGGGGGAGTCTGTTAGCAAAGAGCCAAAGCTATGCAACGAGATGTTCTTGATTGTTTTTGACATGAGTACTTGATTTTTATTTATTTATTTATTTTATTTTTTTTAGGAAGAAAATTTGTTTTGATCTTGTACTCATGCTCAAGTGCTACATTGTGTGTTGCAACTGCTTAAAGGTGTTACAGTGCGCAACGGTATGCTCAAAATTTTGAGTGTACTGAGTGTATTAGATGTGTGGCTGAGTAGAGTGTGTTAGTGAGTAGATAGGGAATGTACCAGGAAATGGGGATGTACTAGTGAACGACTTGATTTAGTCTTGTCACGTGGGCCATGAACATTGCCTCATCTTGCTGCTTATGATGAAATGCATTCTTGTACGAATACCTCTGAGCGTCATCCTCCAAATAGAACTCCAAGGAGATAAGAAAACCGTGAGTGAATAAGCGAGCTTAGACTTAAACAGCAACTGATGGAACAAAGGCACTAGAAGAGATTTCAGGCACTGTATATAAAGCGAAGTGATGTTGATAGGATCGTCTGATGGCGAGCGATGCAGTGATTCTGATGAAGTTTAAATGTGGTCGTGGATTGAGGAACCAGAGATGGAGTTGCCAGTTCATAGTCTTAGTGGACTATCATGGGTTAGTTTTATGTCATGACCCGTTGGACATTCCCCGTTTTGCGTTGTGGCGGACGTTATGTTGCCAGTTTCTAGTCTTAGCGGACCATGAAGAGGCAAACTAGTTTATAGTCTTAGTGGACTTTGATGAGTGAGACTGTGGCAGTTTCCTGTCATGCTGGACGGGTGCTAGTTTATCGTCATTGCAGACACTATGTGGTATCAGTTTATCGTCATGATGCCGGGACGAGCTGTGGTATCAGTTTTAAGTCATAATCCAGGACTGTTCTGTGGTATCAGTTTAAAGTCGTGACCCCAGGACTCGCACATACCTGAGCTTGTTTTCAAGTATAGAACGGTTTTAGGAACAAGTGATTGGTTGGATTGGCAAGCTCATTCTCTTTCATATCAGCTAACTTGAATGCTCCGTTGTCATATGCTTTGGTGACCAAGTAAGGCCCTTCCCAGTTGGCTTTGAATTTGTCCGGGTGTTCCCGAACGGCCTTAAGTACAAGGTCACCTTCTTTGATAGGGCACTTATGAAGGTCATGTCGATGTCGCTGCCACCATTGTTTTTGGTACCATTCGATTTGATCGAGCACACGTATGCGTTCTTCCTCTACTGAGTCCAGGTCAATGATGCATAGATCATTGTTCTGTCCTTCGTTGAGGAGTTCGGAAAGCGTGATCCTTAAAGATGCTACCTGCAATTCCAGAGGTAAAACAGCTTCTGAACCATAAACAAGACTATATGGCATTTTACCTGTTGAAGTCCGATGTGTAGTACGATATGCCCACAATGTGTATACCAATTGTTCGTGCCACCTTCTCTTGCTTTGGGTAAGCATCCTTTTAAGTATTGTAATAATCGTTTTGTTTGTTGCCTCTGCTTGCCCATTGCTCTGAGGATAGTAAGGGGATGAAAACGAGTGTTTGATCCCTAGACTTTCACAAAAGGTTTTGGTCTCGGCACTGCTAAATTGTGGCCCGTTGTCAGTGATGACTGTCATGGGAATGCCAAAGCGGGTTACAATGTTTTCGAGAATGAAATTTCACACATGTTTATATGTAGTTTTTCGAAGGGGAGTAGCTTCTACCTACTTCATGAAATATTTTGTTGCAGTTATAATAAAACTATGCTCTGCAGAAGATGAGGGTGTTATTGGGTTGATAAGGTCCAACCCCCACTTTTGAAAGGGCCATGTGATTTGCGCCGTATGCAACTCATTTGGTGGGACATGGATTAGATTACTGTGTCTTTGGCAAGTACTACATGTTTTAGTCTTGGAGAGACAGTCATACTCCATGTGTGGCCAATAGTAGCCTAAGCGTCTTATTTTTGTTGCCATGGCTTTTGGCGCTATGTGTCCTCCTCATAGTCCGTCATGTACTTGTTCAATGATGGTTTGGGCATCAGCACTACCAACGCATATTAGCAATATGCCTTCATAGGATCTACGACACAATGTGTCCCCTACCAGGGTATACTACTTAGAACGCTTTCGTACTGCATCCTTTTGTGCATTTGTTAGGTGCCGTGGTGTTTCACCACGTAGAAGATATTCTTTTATGTCGTCATACCATTCTATCGTGTGTATTGTACTAACAGATGCAATCGGTAACATATCAAGGGTATCGGTTATTGGTTCGGCACAACTGGTTATGGAGCTTGGTAACGTATGGAACATGTCAGGTGATATATTTAACGCTAAGGTGGCTAGTGCATCTGCGATGGTATTATCATTTCTAGAGACGTGTTGCACATCGATGTTTTTGAATCGCTTCATTAAGTGTTTTGCCAAGTCACAGTATGGTTGTAAATGTTGCACTTTTCATGTATAAATGTCCGTGACTTGGTTTTGGACCAGTTGCGAGTCTCCTCTAATCATAAGCTGTGTGATATCTGTGGCCATTGTTGCTATGAGACCTCTAAGAAGACCTTCATACTCTACTATATTGTTGGTACAGTGAAAGTTGAAATGATAAGCAAAGGGTCTGATCTCCCCGAAGGGATAGGTGATGACAACAGTAGCACTTCCCCCCCGAGAGGTGGATGCTCCATCAAAGTTTAGAATGGCATCGTAGTCATCAGGCACTATATCTATTGCACTTATATTCTCATCCAGGAATTCTGGCTCTATTGTCGCTTGATCGTGTGTTGGTAACGCAACCATTTGATTTGCTATGGCTTGACCCTTAACTGATGATTGCGCTATGTAATGTAGGTCAAACTCAGCTATCATGGCTTTCCAACATGCTATCTGACTTGTATCGTAAATGTTTCCTATGATGGCTCTGAGCACATTATCCTTGCAGATTATGTTAACTTGATTGTGGAAGAGGTAATGTCACCATTTCTTTACAAAAAAGACTAAGGCTAAACATGGCCTCTCTACGTCATTGTATTTCTTCTCATGGCCTTCTAATGCATGGCTTAAGTAGTAGACAGGGACTTCGGTTCCATTATCTTATTTTTGGCAAAGCATGGACACGCTTGATGAATCCGAAGTTGCGAGGTAGATGTAAAATGGTTTATCATTTTGAGGTGGATAAACCATGGACAATTGGGTAAGTGCTGCTTTAATATTATCAAACGCTTCCTGGCACTGTGGAGTCCATTCAAAATGAATGTTCTTGCGCAACAAGTGATTCATAGGTTTTAATCTTTCTGTTAGTTTTTCTATGAACCTTTTGATGAATTGTAGTCTACCTTGTAGACCTCGAAGTTTAGTAAGGTTGCTAGGTGGTTTTAGGTTTATTATGGCCTTAACCTTATCGAGGTCTACCTGTATCCCTGCTTCTGAGGCTATGAACCCAAGCATTTTGCCTATTTTGACTCCAAAGACACATTTCTTTGGATTAAGTCTCAACTCATATTTTAAACAATGTTTTAACACCAAGTCAAGGTCTTGTACATGTTGTTGTGATGCTTTTGATTTAACCACGATGTCATCCACGTAGTCGTTGAGCGAGTGTAATATGTAATCGCTAAAGATGAATGTCATCGTCCTTTGATATGTGGCCCCAGTGTTTTTGAGACTGAAGGGCATCATTGTATAGCAAAAGGTTCCCCATGGTGTCATAAAGGTAGTCTGGAGCTGATGCTCCGGGTTAATACATATCTGGTTGTATCCCGAGAAGCCATCCATAAAAGATAATAAGGTGTGCCCAGCGGTCGAGTCGACAAGTTGATCAATGCTGGGTAGGGAAAAATCATCTTTTATGGTTGCGACGTTGAGATCCCGGAAGTCAATGCATAAGTAAATGCTTCCGTTCTTCTTCAGGACAATGACCATGTTGGATACCCATTCGGCATAATCGACAGCTCGAATGAAACTAGCCTGATAAAGTTTGGTGATCTCATTGCGAACTGCCAATGCCACCTCGGGTTTAACCTTTCGTGCCTTTTGTTTTACGAGTCTCAATTTTGGATCAAGGATGATGTTGTGCTGGATGATTCGGGGATCCAACCCAGGCATGTCCGTGTATGACCAAGCAAATGCCTTTATGTTGTCCCTAAGCACATTCTCTAGGTCTTTGGCTAGTTGAGGTTGTAGTAATGTACTTAGTTTTAAAATCTTGGTCTCATTGTTAGACACAACGATGGGGGTTTCGATCAACGGGTCTTCAGTGATATTCTTAGCTTTTATGTCAAGGGACTTTGTCATACTTTGGTAGTTATCTAGCATTTGTTGTGTCAAGGCTATGACTGCATCGTCCATTGATGAACTTAAGTGGATGAGATTTATGTCAATGTCCCTTACAATCTTTCCGTATGGCCCATCGATGATTAACTGTGTGGATAGATGCTGACAATCCATCGGGCTTGCTCCTGCCAATAAACAGATAGCAGAATCAGCTAATGGGTATTGTTCTATGTTCTTTGGCAATTTAAATTGTGTGTACATGCATGATGGTGGTTTATCGTCACACCGGGATGCATGGTAGTTTAAGGCCTTACCGGGTCATAGGTGGCAGTTTAACGCCTTACCGGGCCGAATGTGATCCGCAGGTGGCAGTTTAAGGCCTTACCGGGCCGTAACGGCAGTTTAAGGCAGTATCGGGCTAAAACGTCATTTGCGCTGGAATGTTCAGCGTAAACACGTGAAATGGCGTTCGCAGGGGAATGGGATGTAGTAATTTTTGTTTTATTTTAGATATATATATATATTTCTGAGCAAATTTCAATTAAAATAAGTAAAAAAAGGAAAAACAAAGGAAAAAATGACAAACCGCGAGGCAGTGGCGACAGCAGCGATGGCGAAGTGCTATATAAAGAGGGGGGGGGTCATTTGTCACATTGCATTCTGAGCGTAAAAATCCGAGCATAAGCGTAATCCGCTAAACCCTGGCATAAGCATAAGCGTAAGCGTAAAACCCAAACCCTGAGTGTAGGCGTAGGCGTCTAAACAGAGCGTAGAGGTTCCAGCATTGGTGTAAACAGTTTCAACCCTCAGTGTCAACTGTTGATCCCAGCGTAAAGGACGCCGAGATGGGCAAAGGCAAGGAAGTGGAAGGCCAGGGGAGGAAGGGACCTAACTTGACCTTCGCAGAGGAGAGCGAGGCCATGTTGTAGTGCTTGCCTAGGCCAAGGGTTCCATTGTGGCCTGGATCATCACACAGGTAGGCTCTGATCCTACCTTTGTTAGTTATTTTTTCTTGTGCATGTTTCATAGCGTAGATAGTCTCGTAGAGGGCTTCGGCGTATACGCCGAGCGTAGAGAGTTAGCGTAGAGGGTTTCAGCGTATACGCCGAGTGTAAGTTCATAGTGTAAAGTCTCGATAGCGTAGACTGTCATAGCATAATCTATTTTATCAGTGCACAACATAAACACTTTTTCTTGCATGAAGTGTAGACGATTTTATCAGCGTAAACACTGAAGGCTATTTCGGCATATACGCTAAGGGTTTCTACAACGTATACGCTGAGGGTTTCTACAGCATATACGCTGAGTGTGATCAGTTAATTCTTTTCAAGTGTGGTACAGCATAGACCTATTTTCATGCAAACTGTTTTCGGCGTAAACTTATTTGCACAGGATTCAGTGTAAATTGTTTGTTCAGTGTCTAGCATAGACTATTCACGTTGAAGGCTCCTATGGTGTATACGCTGAGGGTTTCTGTCGCGTATACATTGAGGGTTTCTGCCACGTATACACTGAGCATAAACGGTCTGGTCGATAGTGTAAACAGTTCGTTGTCAGTGTATACGCCAGGTGTAAACAGTTTTTGATGGCGTATATGCTGGGTTAAGCAGCGTATACGTCGAGCGTAAACAGTTTTTTGATGGCGTATATGCTGGGTTAAGCAGTGTATACATCGAGCGTAAATAGTTTTTTGACAGCGTATACACTAAGTTAAGTAGTGTATACGTCGAGCGTAAACAGTTTTTGATAGCGTATACACTGGGTTAAGTAGCGTATACGCCGAGCGTAAACAGTTTTTGATGGCGTATACGCTGGGTTAAGTAGCGTATACGTAGAGTGTAAACAATTTTTGATGACATATATGCTAGGTTAAGCAGTGTATACGCCGAGTGTAAACAGTTAGCAATTTTTTTCTAAGTGTTGATCTACGATGTGAACTTTGGTTTTCCGTGTCGTTTTGATGCACTACTGATTTTACAGTGGTATTTTGGTTGCTTGCAGGGACACTAAGCCTTTTCTCCTTGTTGTCAAGCTCGTTGGGGTGCTAACATGGTTTGGCCCCATTGAGGCTGATGAGCCTACCCCGGATCTAACTGTTGACAACAATGGGGTCTGGTTCAGAGAAGGTGCGTGTGAATTTCTGGCCTTCATGCTAGATAATTTCGAAGTGGTTATCTGGTCACACCTAAGTGAACTGGTGGCACGTAACATGCTTGAGGCCATGCTGCCGGGAGCCGCGGAGGGTGTCGTGGTCTTCATAGAAGACATCGACGAGGGGCCGCTTGTGAATGAGGACGGTTCTTCCCTCGGGCCCAGGTCTACACACCCATTAGCACGCATGTGGGCACAATTGCCGCGAGGACAGGACTACCTCAACAACACTTTATTCTTAGCTGCGCACGCACACACACTATTCCAGAATCCCCCTAGCACAGTGTATCGGGTGGATAGGTAGGACCGTTTAAGTTTGTTGTTTCTTTTCGCCGTTTGGTACTTGCTTCTATTTCGACATCCGTTCGTTTATAGGCCTAAGGTTAACCCATACGGAACGTGCATTGAGGATGAGGGGCTTGCTCTAGCTCGCACTGCTATAGAGGCATTTATGGCAGGTCCCACCCTTCGTGGAGCCGTATTAGCTCAAACAAAGGGTGCTATCATTCATTTTCACAAGCAATTCTCTAGAGCATTCGCAATGTGCCAAGCTCGTGGATGGTTGCATGAAGATTGCTCGAACAAGGGACCAGTCTTCCCTCGTGACTCTGGCTTAGGCAGCACATCCAAGTTCACAACTGACGGTAAATGACAACATTTCCTAGATGTGCTAACGTGTTTGTTCAACCGTTGGGAATTATAC
The DNA here is from genome assembly GCA_015680685.1 of Gnetum montanum. Taxonomy (NCBI): domain Eukaryota; kingdom Viridiplantae; phylum Streptophyta; class Gnetopsida; order Gnetales; family Gnetaceae; genus Gnetum; species Gnetum montanum. The sequence goes on from MNCI01036864.1 coordinate 65,572, forward strand.
TGATATGATGATTTCGAATTGTATTTGCAGTTGATGTACCTCCTGGTGGGGACCCTGTTACAACGGGATGAACTGAGACTACTCTGTCAATGAAGTTCGGGGAGGTTAGTAAGGCCCAAAAGTGGTTACGTACCCATGCCCCACCATCCATCGTTCGTTGTTTAGACAATGCCGACCTCATGGAGCTTTTCACAACCCCGAGCCCTGATGTGTCAATAGCAGAAATGATCGGGATTGTGGATTCCTTCAATGAGTCTGTCTCCTACTACAGCACCTGGATTAAGGGTGTTAAGGTAGTTTTCTATCTGTCACCTGAATTCTTTTTGAACTTATTAGGGGTATCGGCAGATGGTATAAATGTAGTTTTAGATAGGGCTCATAAAGAGCTCCAAACGATTCATGAATTGGAGGACTGGTTGGGCGTGGCCAAGGGTGCCAAGGGATTTCCAATGCAGGGGAAATCAAAGGTTGAGGAGGTGAATGAATTATATCCTCTGTTTAGGGTACGGGTATTCCCCAAATCCCTTTCCCAGGTGCGGAGTCTTGGGGTCGAAGCTATACGTATTATGCGAACTGTCCTAGAAACCGGAATGCGCTATAATTGGGCCCAATTTTTGTTGTCGGGCCTGCATAAGGAGATAATGCGATTGCGCTCGAATGTCGAGGTGCAGTCCCACTTCACCTTTGCCTTCTTTGCTGGTTACCTTCCTCGCTTAGTCGAGTTTCTAGTAGTTCGCGCAGACAGCAAGTATGTTCTACGAGATCGGGGTCAACTATCCCGCCTGTGGATCAACCACTTGTTGAAGTTGCCGAGTCCCAAGATGCACCTGAGGGAATTGATAAATTCGTGTCAATCACAACAGCGGGTCATCTGGTACATCAATCCACACATGTGACAGTTTGGGATTGGAGCTAGACGACATACCCTATACTGCGAAAAGGGCAGAATGGGTCATCAAAGAGACCGTTGGCAAGGCCAAGTCAAAGCTAACAAAGCGCGAACGCTCAACCGAGGAAGCCTCGAATTTCAAGATGCCTGTCCAAGGTAAGTAGACTCAGTACACTTATTGCTTTATTGTTTTCGTTTTGTTCATAATTTTTACTTTGATGGCTTACATGCCACTGATACCTTCAGACTTGACTCGAGAAGTGAGAAAGCAGGCATTAGAGACTATTACTGAAGAGGAGGAGACTAACACGGACCGAAATACTGAGGAGGAAAATGTGGAGAAAGATCAGGGAGGAGGAACGGAAGAGTTGAAGGAAGACACCATAGAAACTGAGTTGTTGGATGACTAGGGTGGTGTCGATCAAATATTCAGCAGCTTTCTTAAGGGAAAGCTGGACTTAGGCGATCCCCCAGAAGGTGACAAGGAGCACGGTATGTTTTCTTTTTATTTTATTTTATATTGCCTCGTTAATTGTCATTTCCATGGTATTTTATTTTCGTGTTTTCATTTCTTCCAGATGAAGGCAGCGAAACCAGGACGATGGGGTTGGACATACCTATGAAAATGGTTCCCCCTGAAAGGATCACGGAGGTTAGTCTGTCCCGCACTCGTGGGCCATTTACTTGGACAAAAATGCCAAGTAAGATGGATTTTGTGGCTGGAATTAATGAAGAAGTTTTTGAACAAATTCAGGAGGTCCACCCTGAAATAGGTATAAATATTTCGAGTCATTTGCAGTTTTAGAATTTCACACCCTGTTTTTGTTGTTTTAACGTCTGTTGTTTTCATGTGCATAGGTGCCAAACTAAGGTGGGATCCTTCTAAGACAATCAGCATAGAGAGTTTGCCCACATTATCCCCAGAAGTCGAGCAGGTGCCAAGGCCTGTTTATGAGGAGGTGGCGGAAGGTCTCGTACACAACGCCAAGTCATTGTGGACTTGTAGGCATTCCGTCGAACAGTTGTGGCTACAGATTCAAGCAAAGGAAAAGGAAGTCTCCAAGTTGTCTATTGAGCGTGATGATCTTAAGGCTCAGTATGAGTTCGCCTCTGCCAAACTAAGCAGTGATCACTCTTGGCGGACTTCCAAGGTTACCTATACTAGGTATTGGAATATGCTCAATCGTCACACTCACTAACACGAAGACTAGCAGAGCATAAGGCCCAAATAGATCTCCTGAACCTCAAATGTCAAGATTGGAAAGCTTTCACTTCCAAGTTTCGCAAGTGGGGTCAGGATGAAAAGAACCACAAACATCATTACAAGAAGTCGTTAAAGGAAGTGTCCATTGAAAAGCGCCAACTAGAAATGTTTGTGGAGGATTTGGGTTTGCGCTCTGCTTTTGATACTTTTGCCCAAAACACAACTGTTGAGATGGAGTCGCCTACAAGGTTGATTACAACCACTTCTGGGGAAGTGTCTGTGGGTGAATTCCCTTTGAAGCGTCCTACCTGGTCAACTGTTGACAAGGGGAAGGCCTTGGTAGATGTCGACCTAGGCCTTGATGGGACTGATTGGACAAGTATCTCAGAAGAGGAAATCCTTTGTTGGCTGGAATTTGGCTTAGGGGGATCTCCTATGGTAAGCATTTTGTCATTATGAAATTGATTTGCTGAATAATGTTTGAAATTTTGACGTTCTCTTATTCTTACATTGATTGTCTCCTTTTGTATTTTCAGGATGAAGGCAGTGACGATGTCCAAGAAGCTAGCCCCAGTGGAGCGGGGGCCCCTGATGCCAGCGGATCTAAAGGGGACGATCCTCCCGTCCCAGATTCTTAGTTTTTAATTTTTTATCATTTTGTGCTGTTGTGAAACTACTCTGACTCAAATTTATACGGGAATTGTAAATTGAGATGAATGAAACTAGTTAACTCTTATACTTGTATATTATTTCATGTATGAAAAACATTTTTTTTTGTTGATTTTGAGTTTAATTGTAAACATGACAAGGCAATGCAAAATGTTTTGGTTTCTTTTTTTTGTTTTGTTTTGTTTTCTTGAGAGTAATGCACGGATGTAATCATAAATCGTAGTGTAATCATAAACGAAAGAGGAAAATAAAGTATAAGTGTGTGATCTAGTTTAAGGCCATTTCAGGCCACATATGTAGTTTAAGGCCATTTCGGGCCACATGTGTAGTTTAAGGCCATTTTGGGCCATATGTGTAATTTGAGGCCGTTTCGGGCCCCAGTCATAAACAAGGAACATTTCAAATAACACGGGTGGATTTCTCGATTGACCGACCATTTCTGATCATGGCTAGTTTTATGTTGTTGTGGACATGATAGTTTAATGTCATTTCGGACAGGTTTGTGTTGTTATTATTTTAGTAGTTTTTTGATTTTTCTTATTTTTACGTTAGGCGATGTGTCAGCGGGTACGATTCTATATTCGGCGTCCCCTTCGCTAATTACGTTGAAAGGTAACTCAGCCCAAGGGACATCTGATGGAATGGTTCCCGTGTCAGTGTTTTCAGATGTTTCGGTATTTATTGTGAGTTCTGTGTTAACTGTTGTTTCTAAGTGAGGAGGTGTATGTACAATGTCCAGCGCAGGTGTTTTTGTTTTGGGTGGATCTTCTTCTGAGTTTAAAGGATTATTGTTTGCCGGTTACTGTTCATTTATGTCATTTTGTCTAGGCTCTTCGAGCTTAACTTCTGAGCCTTAGTCTGTGTCCATGTACGATGAAATGATGGGTGTAGCAGCCTCCCCATGAATGATGATTTCACCACCTTCATAAGGCAAATGGATCTCTTGGTGTATAGGGCATGAGACTGCTTTCAGTTGGGCTAACCAGGGCCTTCCTAGTATTAGGTTGAATCCTGGCATTTCATCGATTACTACAAAGTCGGCGGATGTGGGGAATTGATCCCCTGCTATGAAGTCTAAGTTGATTGTACCCTTAACTATCACACGCAACCCATTGAATGATTTTAGGCATGTCGTTGCAGTTGGTCTGATGAGTTCTGTAAGCCCCAGTTGTTCAATGATGGGATCTGGTACTACGTTTGTGGCAGCTCCATCATCTACATGGACCCTATGTATCTTGAATTGGTTCACCCGTATTGTGATGAACATGGGGGCTGTTGTTATCTCCCCTGTTTTCTTATCCACCTTGATGTTATCGTTGTGGAAACTTAATGGTTTGGGAGTTGACCCTTGGGGCGAGTACATTACCGCATGAATGGAGGGTTCATTTGGGGGCAAGTCCTCGCTTACCAGGATCGACGTTAACATGCGCACCAAAGCTTCATGATGTGTTTGCGATGTTAACACTATGTCATACAAGCTTAATGACGTATTCTTTTTTTTGAGTGCTTGTGTGACTTGTGTTAAGGACGTTGCTAAGTCTCTACTATTGGGCGTGTGCTTATCAGCAGTGACTTGATCCATTGGGCCCAACAGTTTTATCTCGTGCATCGTTGGTTTATCGTTTTGACCCGGGATTGTTGATTTAGATGTATCCTATTTTCTGGATGGTTCCCCTTCGTGTCCTGTGTTTGGTTGATTGTTAGGTGGCATCATGGGTACTGCGTTAAGTGGAGTGGGTTTATGTGGCCCTATAGCTAACCATTGACACTCCTTCTCCAAGCGTTCATGCGTAAGCTTATCTGCGAAGTGTTCTCGTGTGTGGTGTGGAGGTGGAGTTGGTTTTAGAGCCTCAGGTTGTTTCGAAGTTCGTACTACATATGGAGTCAGGTGAGGTTGCCATTGGATAGTCGGATGTGGTTGAGTAGCAGGCTAGCTGGGCCCCCTGATGACATAGGGGCTAGGTTTAATTTGCATTTGCGAGGTGGAGGGTTGGTAATCATTAGGACTTTCGGGTGTCCTAATGACGTATGGGGTTGGTTTAGGCGGAGGTTGGACCTCTGCTGTTGCGACTACGGGTGGTACTCAGACTACGAAAGGGGCAAGCCAAGTAGGAGGGGTTGGTAGATTTGAGGTAGTGGTGGCGGGAGGTACACGCACCTCGTATGGTTTTTTGTGTGTCGGGGTGTTAGACGTTGCTACGGCGGGGGGCACGTGGATAACATAAAGCTGCTGCGGGGCATGTGATGGTTGAGGCATGGGTGTTGATGCAGTAGGAGGAATACGAATTACAAACAGCTTGTTAGCTGTTTGTTGTTCATAGTCAGAGTAGATGGTGTTAATGTTAGGCGCTTCAGGTTCGTTATCTAGGTAGATCGTGTTAATAACGTACGGTGCCTCCTTGGTATTCAAAGGGTCTTTGTAGACACCCATAGCCTGGTTCTGCGGTTGGATTTACTTGGCCTCATCAAAAGTGATTTGGCCTCCATCGATCATTCATTGTATGTCTTGTTTCAGGGTGAAACAGTAATCCGTGCCATGCCCGTTACATTGGTGATAGTCGTAGAAGCGGTCCATCCTAAAACCTTTGGGTACTGGGGGCTTATCTAGCATTGCTAAGCTTGGGTTTTGAACCAGTTGACAGAACCGGTCATGTCTCTGGATAGCAGCAGGGGATAACTGTTTGTGTTTCATTAATCTGGGTTTCAGTAGTTGATCGAATAGCTAGGATGGCTTCATAGGCAGTGACGTATATTGGGAAGGTTCTTTCCTCTCAAAGTTTCTCGTACGATTTTGTGTTGGGTTATGTGATGATGATGATTCTGGTGTAGTCGCAGGAGTAGGTTTATTATAATTAGTAGGGGCCACCAGCAGTTTGTTTTGTTGTGCTACATTTGGTTGTTGCATTTCCGTTATTGCCGCTATAGTTGCTTTAGCCTTTTCTTTATCTTTTTTACTATGTTGATTTTTAAAGGCTAGATACGCAGGATCGTGGCTATTTTGAGCCGCCTCCTCTATATTTTTAATCTATACAAAGGCTTGGTTAAGGTTACGCGCATTGAGATAATACAACTTAGATTTGAAGAAGTTGTTAACAACCCCCTTTAGAATGGTGAGCAGATATGTCTGTAGGATTGGCTCATGTAGCTCATTGAGAGCAGCACTCCACCTTTGGATAAATTTTTGTATAAGTTCCAGAGGTGCTTGTTTAACTTGTATAAGGTTGTCAAGTGTTGCTTCAGGTTTCAAGTTATACTTGAACCTGGTCACGAATTGATGTAACAGCTCTTCCAAGGAAAATATGGAATTTCTCGGCAAGGCCCGATACCAATCGAGTGCTCTCCCTGTGAGGGACATAGGGAACACTCGCAAAATGGCATGTGGCCATGCATGGAGTAATGCGCATTCTAATCTAAATGTTATAAGATGAGCATTGGGGTCTGTTTCTCCATTATATTTAGTTAGTGTAGGCAATGATATACCTTTGGGCAAGGTTAGGGGCGGGATGGAAGGGCTGATGTGATCATCATGGTAAAAGTCCACTACCTTCAACTCTCCGTCGGCAGCCATTTTGAGGCGTTTGACCTCATCAGTTAGTTCTTGCATTAGTTTTTTAGCATCTGCCCAGTCTTGGGCACTAGGTGACATGACAGCTTGGGGATGTGGTATATTGTATAGATTGGATTGTTGGATAGTAGGGTGGAAGGCTGAAAGCTGTGCAGTTGGCAGTTGTACTTGTGGCACGTTCATAGCGGGTGGCACTAGGGATGGCACATTGTAAGCGAGAGGTTGTTGTTGTTGTGGTTGCGGTTATACTTGGGGAATGTTGGCCGGTGGAATCATGTGAGGTGGTATGTTGTAGTGAGGGGGTTGATGTGGTTGAGCACCCATTGCTGCACATTTCATGGTCATGTTTTGTGCAGGAACCCCCTGTTGGGTTACAGTGGTGGAAGGGGCTCTGTGCATTTGGATGTGGGGGATATAGTGAGCAGACGTAGATGCCGGTATCACATGTGGCATCCCGATCACTCTGGATGGGAAGGTTACTCCCACGTTATTGTGAGGGGGTGGTACTTGCGAGGATGGGCCTGTGGCTACAATGGGGATGATAGCGAAAGGGAGTGTATTGAATTGCGAGTCGGTTGCAGGAGGAACATGAAGAAGTGCGGATGTTTCTGGCGGAGGTATTTACGCTTGGATGAACCTGAGGGGTTGGAGGGGCATGATTTCCCCTGTGCTTGGATGAAACAAGGGGTTGATATGGGTTTGTGGACTAAGGGTGTGATACGGGTCTTCATGTTCGGATTGGGCAGCGAAGTCATCCTCCTCTTCCAGTTGAGGATCTACTGCAGGCTGATCCCGAGATTGACTCCTTTGCAGGAGGAGTTGTGTGATGAGCTTAGAGTAAGGTTCTGGGACAGGGATGACATCGTATGGGGAAGGAATGAACTTTTGCCCTCCCCTATAAAAGAGTTCGTACTACCTCTTGACTTCTATTTCGGTTCGGTCCACGGCTAGGCCAGCTTGTATTTTCAGCAATATGAAGTTGTATTGGTCTTGAGTTATGACGTTGGATGATGGGTTCCTCCCTTGCAACCTAAGGGATCGGTGAGGCCCCGCTGTGGGTTGTACTGTGTGCTATTGGACCACGGGTTGTTGGATAGCCATGGTGACTACGATGTCGGTGACTTGGGTGGTTGTAGCAATGGTGTTTGCGGTGTTCATGATGATAAGTTGAGGGTATGACACAGTGAAGGGATGTGAAATTGACGTACTTAGTGCAGCGTATACCTATGTTGGTAGCATACAACGTATAGATTGGGTCTCAGCGTGTAGGCTTCAACACCCAGCGTATAGTGACAGCGTAAACAACGTATAGGTATGCAGTGTATAATGTCAGTGTGGAGAATCTATGGTGTAAAGTGTGCAGCGTATACGCTTAGCAGCATATACAGCGTTAGCGTACAGCGTAAACAGGGTTACGGCGTACAGAGTGTAGCGTATACAGAAGGTAGCGTAAACGGGTTTGCAGCGTAGGATGTTCAACGTAAACTTGGCTGTGGCGTACATGTCAATAGCGTAAACAGGGTTTTGTGTGCAGCGTAGACAAAATCTACAGCGTAAAACGTGGAGCATCAGCATATAGCGTAGACATGGTCTACAGTGTATAGCAGACAGCGTGCATTCGGCAGCGTAGATGCTAGGGAGTTTGCAGATAGAGTCAGCATATGGTTAATAGCGTAGACGCTGGGGAACTTGTAGATAAGTTTTAAACGGAGTGATTTTTTAAATGGAGTAGCGTAGACACTTGACAGCATAGACGTTGGATAGTTTGCAGGTAAGGTTTTAAACTGTACAGCGTAAACACTGGGAGGTTTTGAAGCACAGTAAGTTTAAGGCAGAGCCCTCCTTCTAGCGCCAATTTCTGTACTGTCCGAAATCATCGGTCTCCGGTTGGAAGGAAACAAAAACCTGGGGATCACCGAACATGCACAGAAGACCCTACCTTCGCTTGAGGGCAAGCTGGAATGAACGAAGGTAGAGTACCTTAGATGGTCCGCACGCGGATCAAGCAAGGATTTCCCCAAACATACACCAAGGTGTTATACGCTGGGTTATATGTGAATGACGTAACAAGCATAAAACAGAGCGTAAACAACGTAACTAATGCGAACAGAGCGTAAACGTAAAAGAGCATAAACAGAATATATGCAACGATTAATGCAAACTGTAATAGATTTTAGGAAGAAAATGTAATAATGGCATTTCAAAATAAAAGTACGATGCACTGGTCTAACATAGTTGTGGATTGACACAAGGAGGACAAAAGGCCCCAGTGGATGCAGGGCTGATTGTAGGCTAGTTCGCACTATAGGCACAGCATAGAGGCTGTATGCTCAGCGTAGAGGTTGTATGCTCAGCGTACAGGGTTGTCCAACGTATAAGATTTTCAGCTCTGGTTCTCAACATCTCTACTCTCTGGTTTGCTCTGGAATTTGCCAACCGACCTGGATCTAGTAAAAATTCAGGCTTTTATATAGGTTTTGATGTTAGACTCGGGTTGCGTGACACATGGCACGTTGACCAGGTGCAAAAGCATAAAATTTACAAGTGTATAATATGTTACATTTGCTGGGAGTATACGCTGAGCGTATACACTGTATCAGGTGAGCGTAGACTCTGGGTGTATACATTGGGCGTATATACTGGATGTGTTGGGCGTATGCGAACTTGGGGGTGGATGTTGTGGATGCTGGACGTATACGCTGATGGTGGCTTGGACGTATACGTTGGGCGTATACGCTAATGATAGCTGGGCGTATACACTGGGGCGTATACGCTGATGGTTACTGCATTGTGCCAAATCTTACTTTGCAGTGATGCTTCCATGCCGTCTTTGAGGATTTCATGTTGGGCGTATACATCAGTTGTACCTGCTGGACGTACTTGTGGGGAGTGTATGCTGGTCGTGCATGTTGGGCATATACGCTGTGAACTTCGGGCGTATACGCTGTGGATGTCGGGCGTATACGCTGTGGATGTCGGGCGTATACGCTGGGTGTATACGTTGGGAATGCATACTTAGTGAAATTAAATATCTGATCTCCGAAGTTGCCATGTTTGATACCAGATGTAGCCGTGGTCGTTTGTAGGTCGCAGTAACTTGCTTCTTGTTGGAAAAGTACTAAGCTCGAAATTTTGTGGTGTTTCACACACGAGAATGCCTAACAGACAAGCTTACACGCGAACACTTGGAAAAGGAGCGTCAACGGCTAGCAGTAGGACCTCCTAAACCTACCCCGCTAAATGTAATACCCATGACACCACATAACGATAAACAAAACATAGGCTATAAGGGTGAATCATCCAGAAAACATGATACACCCAAATCAACGATTCCAAGTAAAAATGGCAAACCAACTATGCATGAAATAAAACTATTGGGCCTGATGGACCAAATCACTACCGACAAACATACGCCCAAAAGTAGAGATCTAGCAATAGCTCTAATGCAAGTCACGCAGGCGCTCAAACAAAAAAACACTTCACTGAGCTTATACGACCTGGTGTTAACATCTCAAACTCATCGTGAAGCTCTAGTGCACATGTTGACATCCATCCCAGTAAACGAAGACTTGCCTCCAAATGAACCTTCAATTCATGCGGTGATGTACTCGCCTCAAGGGTCAACTCCTAAGCCATTAAGTTTCCACAATGACAACATCAAAGTGGATGAGAAAACGGGAGAGGTAACAACAACACTTATGTTCATAACAATACGAATAAATCAATTTGAGATACATAGAGTGCATGTAGATGATGGAGCCCCCACAAACGTAGTGCCATATCCCATCGTCGAACAATTGGGGCTTACAGAGCTAATAAAACCAACTGCCACCATGTGTTTGAAATTGTTCAGCGGATCGCACGTGATAGTCAAAGGCACCGTGACTTTAGAATTTATAGCAGGGGATCAATTCCCCACATCTGTCAACTTTGTGGTAATCGATGAAATGCCAGGGTTCAACCTAATATTGAGAAGGCCCTGGTTAGCCCAACTGAAAGTAGTCTCTTCCCCCATACACCAAGAAATTCACCTGCCTTACAAAGGCGAAAAAATCATTATACATGGGGAGGCTGCTACACCTACCATCTCATCGCATACAGACACAGACCAAGGCTTAGATGTTAAGCTCGAAGAGCCTAAACAAGATGATACAAATGAACAACAACCAGTAAGTGATAATCTCTTAGACACAAACGAAAATTTACCCAACACAAAAATACCTAGGCCTGAAGTCATACATACACAGCCTCACTTAGAAACTACAACCAACACAGAAACCACAATGTATGCAAAAGCACCAGAAAGCACCAACGTGGGAACTATCCCATCAGACGTCCCTTGGGTTGAATTACCGTTCAACGTGATCAGCGAAGGAGATGCTGAATATAGAATCATACTCGTTAACGCTACTCCTAACGTTAAAATGAGAAAAATCAAAAAATTACTAAACCAATAAACGACGTCCAAGTCCGGAATGATGTTAAACTATCATGTTCGCAACGACATAAAACTAGCCACAATCAGAAATGGTCGGTCTACCAAGAGAAATCCACCCGTGTCGCTTGAAACTTCCCTTGCCCACGCATGGTCCGAAATGACCTTAAACTAGTGCATGTGGTCCGAAATGGCCTTAAACTAGTGCATATGGCCTGAAAAGGCCTTAAACTAGATCATCTACCTACACTTTGTTTTTCTCCCAAATTCCAGTTCATTGTTCAAATTTACACTTGCATTGTTATGTTGTCAATAACAATCTTCGCAATTATCCTTCGCTTATAATTACATTCCTACTTATAATTACATTCATTCACTACACTTAAACTACAAAAAAAAAACCAAAACATTTTACATTGTCGTGTCGTGTTTACATTTAAACTCAAAATCCACAACAAAAAAAATATGTAGAAATATATATACATGTAGTGATATACAGTTAGACAAGTACAAGAGTTAACTGATTCTATTCATCCGTTCAATACAACTCAAAACATTCAATTTATGACTCACGTAAAAATCTAAGCTAGAATAATTTCAAAGAAAAAACTAAACATCACGGACGGGAGGGTTGTCCCCTTTAGACCCACCGGCATCATGGGTCCCTACTCCACTGGGGGCCAGCTTCTTGAACATCGTCGTCACCTCGACCCTATAAAATGCAAAAGAAATAATCAACATAAGAACAAAAAAGAAAACTCCCAAACATTACTCAACGAATGAATTTCATGGCAACAAAATGCTTACCGTAGGGGACCCCCCTAAACAGAATTCCAGTCGACGGAGAATTTCCTCCTCTAAGACGCTAGCCCAATCAGTCCCATCAAGGCCTAGGTCAACATTCACCAAGGCTTTCCCCTTGTCAACCGCCAACCATATAGGACGTTTCAAGGGGAATTCACCCATAGAGACCTTCCCAAAAGTAGTCGTAATTACCCTCCTGGGCGATTCCATCTCGATAGTTGTATTCTTAGCACAGGTATCAAAGGCAGAACGTAAACCCAAACCCTCTACGAATATTTCAAGTTGACATTTTTCTATGGATACTTCCTTCAATGATTTCTTATAATGATGCTTGTGGTTCTTCTCGTCTTGACCCCACTTATGTACCTTGGAAGTGAAAGCCTTCCAATCCTGGCACTTGAGGTTCAGTAGATCCACCTGGGCCTTACGCTCTGCTAGTTTCCGAGTCAGTGATGCATGGTGATTTAGCAGGTTCCAATATCTAGTATAAGTGACCTCGAAAGTTCGCCAAGGATGATCACCTGTTAGTCTGGCCAAGGCGAACTCATACCAAGTATTAAGATCATCACATTCAACCGATAACTCGAAAACCTCTTTTTCCTTTGCGTGGATTTGCAACCATAACTGTTTGATGGAAAGCCTACAAGTCCAAAGCAATTTGGCATTATGCACAAGACCGTCTGCAACCTTGTCATAGACCAGCCTTGGTATCTGCTCAACTTCTGGCAGTAGTGTAGGCAAGCTTTCAATACTAACAGCCTCATATGGATCCCACTTCAGCTTCGCTCCTACACAAACAAAAGGAACAGGCGTTAGGTCTTAGATGGCAAAAAAAGAGTGTAAAATTTGAAGGCTGCAAAAAGCATGATACATCTATACCTATTTCAGGATGGGCTTGCTGAATACGTTCGACCACCTCATCAACGATACTAGTGACGAAATCCATTTTTCTTGGCATCTTGGTCCAAGAAAATGGTCTATGAGTATAGGTGGACTAGCCTCAGGGGGCATTTCAAGGGGAGCCACTTTCATAGGCACTTCCAACCGCATCGTAGGAATTGTCCTACCTTCGTCTGGAAGGGATAAAAACATAAAAGTAAAAAACCATAAAAACAATGATTCACAAAGCAAAACAATAAAACAAAAGGAAATATACCATGTTCTCTGTCCCCTTCTAGGTTTGGAGGGTCACCACGGTCCAATCTTCCCTTAAGGAAGCTACTGAACATTTCATCAACACCACCCTGGTCATCGACCAATTCTGTCTCTGTGGTGTCTTCCGCCAGCTCTTTCGTCCCTTCCACCTGATCTTTGCCAACATCTTCCTCCTCAATTATTGAGTCCTTCGTAGCTTCCTCCTCCTTGATAATGGTCTCTAACTCCTATCTCCTCACTTCCCAAGTCAAGTCTGAAGGCATTAGTTTCATGTAAGCGGTCAAAACAAAAAATATGAATACGAAGAAAAGGATAATGCAATAAGTGCGCCAAGCTTACTTACCTCGAACAGGCATTTTGAACCATATTCGCTTCACCCTTGGCTCCTCCACAGTTGAGGCCACCTCTTTAGGGCGTTCATGCTTCGGGAGCTTCGATTTGGCTTTCCTGATGATCTCCTTAATAACCCATTCAGCTCTCTTTGCAGTGTAGGGTACATTATCTGGTTCCAACCCTACACTATCACATGTATGGATTGAAGTACCAGATGACCCTTCTATCATGATGGACATAGATTCATCAATCCCCTCAGGTGCATCTTGGGACTCAGCTATCTTGAACAAATGGTTAATCCACGAGCGAGATAATTGAGTACGATCTCATAGAACATATTTATTATCTGCATGAACCACTAAAAACTTGGCCAAGAGACGTAGATAGCCTGCGAAGAATGCGAATGTAAAATGAGACTACGCCTCAACGTTTGAACGTAATCGCACTATCTCCTTATGAAGGCCCGACAACAAAAATTGAGCCCAATTATAACGCATTCCAGTTTCTAAAATGGTTCGCATGATGCACACAGCTTCCACCCCAAGACTCCTCACTTGGGATAGGGATTTAGGAAACACCCGTGCCCAAAACAGGGGATACAATTCATTAACTTCCACCACCTTTGACATCCCCTGCATAGGGAATCCCTTGGAGCCCTTGACAATGCCCAACCAGTCTTCTAGCTCATGCACCATATGAAGCTCTTTCTGCGCCCTATCCAAAACCACATTCACGCCATCTGCTGGTACACCAAATAGGTCTAACAAGAACTCGGCTGACAAATGGAAAACTATTTTGACATCCTTAATACAGGTGCTGTAGTAGGTGACGGACTTGTTGAATGAATCAAAAATCTTGATCATTTCAGCTATGGACACATCAGGGATCGGGGTTGTAAATAACTCCATGACGCCGGCATCATCCAAACAACAGACAATAGATGGCGGGGCATTGGTGCGCAACCATCGCTGTGCCTTGCTAATCTCCCCAAACTTCATCAATAGGGTACTCTCAGTTCACCCTGTCGTAACAGGGTCCCCACCGAGGGGGACATTAACTGTAAATACAATTTGAAACCATCACATCAGTATGACCACCAGCAGTCGAACAAACACACTAAGGCATCTAGGAAATATCATCACTTACCTTCAGTTGTGGACTTCGAGGTGCTAGAACTCAAGTCAGCATCACGAGGAAAAACTGGTCCATTGCGCGACCAATCTCCATGCAGCCACCCACGAGCCATGCATTGTGTAAACGCCCTGGAAAACCATTTATGAAAATGAACAATGTCACCCTTGGTCTGAGCTAATATAGCTCCGCGGAGGGTGGGACCCACCATGAAGGTCTCCAAAGCAGTATGAGCCAGTGCAAGCCCGTCATCATTGATGCATACCCCATCTTTATCAACCTGGGGCTTGCAACAGAACGGTCGTTAGAATAGGAACAAACACTAAACGACAAAAATAAAAATTACAAACTAAACGACCTTACCTCTCTACCCTGTACACCATGCCCGCAGGGTTTTGAAATAATGTGTGCGCATGCACAACCAGAAATAAAGTGTTATTGAGGTAGTCATGCCCTCGTGGCAATAAGTCCCACACGTGTGATAATGGATGAGTGGATCTGGGCCCTCCAGAGGGACCTTCCTTAATTGCAAGAGGCCCCTCGTCAATGTCTATCATGAAAACTATGACACCATCCGAAGAACTTGGCAACATCGCTTCGAGCACGCTCCACGCCACTTGTTCACTTAAGTATGACTAGATCACTACCTTGAATCTGTCTAGGATGAAAGCAAGGAATTCATAGGCCCCTTCCCTGAACCATACCCCATTGTTTTCAATAGTCAGATCAGGGGCAGGTTCATCAGTATCAAGGGGCCCGAACCATGCCAGCACCCCAACCAGCTCAACCACCAGGAGGAAAGGCTCAGGATCCCTGCAAATAACCAGAATGCCATGATAAATCAGCTATACACCAAAATGAAATAGGGAAACAAAATTCCACATTGAAGGCCAATACTTTGAAAAAATCAACATACTGTTTACACTCAGTGTATACGTTATCAACAAACTATTTACACTCAGCGTATACGTTATCAACAAACTGTTTACACTCAGTGTATATGCTATTAACTGTCTACACTCGGCGTATACGCTATCAACAAACTGTTTACACTCTGCGTATACGCTATCAACAAACTGTTTACACTCGGTGTATACGCTATCAACAAACTATTTACACTTAGCATACACGCTCCAAAAATAGTTTACACCCAGCGTACAAACCTTGTACACTGCGACAACCATTTCTGCCTAGCGTGCAAACCCTGTACACTGTGAAAACTGTTTACGCTCAACGTACAGACTCTGCACACTGCCAAAGCCATCTACGCCCAACGTACAGACCCTGTACGCTGCGGACCCCTCTACGCTTAGCGTACAAATCCTATATGCTGTGAGAACTATCTACGCTCAACGTACAGGCCCTTTACGCTACGAATCTATGCTCAACGTACAGGCCCTTTACGCTGTGAATATACGCCAGCGTATAGACCCTGTACGCTACCAAGACTGTCTACGCCAGATAACAAGTATAAATAAAAATAATTAACAAAGGTAAGATTAGAGCCTACCTATGTGCCTATCCAGGCCACGATGGAATCCTTGGCCTAGGCAAACACTGCAACATGGCCTCACTTTCCTCCGCGAAAGTCAAGTCAGGTCCCTTCCTCCCCTAGCCTTCTACCTCCTTGTCCTTGCCCATTCCGGTGTCATTTACACTGAAACTGACAGGGTTTACACTGAGGTTTGAACCTCTACGCTCACGCTTACGTTGGGTTTGAGCCTCTATGCTTACGCTGGGGTTTGGCACTTTACACTTACGTTATGACTTAGGTTTACGCTCACACTCCGGTTTGCTTCAAGTTCACGATGCCTCTGACAACTAACAGCCTTACGCTATATAAAGTGCCGAGTCGACCCCACCACCACCGTCGACCCCCATTGCTATGCCTGATGGTGAAATCAAGATATTAAAATTAAGTACACTATTGCAACCTCAACTGGCCAAAGACATAGAATATGTGCTTCGAGACAACATAAAAGCATTTGCTTGGTCTTACACTGACATGCTCAGGTTAGACCCTCGAATCGTCCAGTACAATATTATCCTTGATCCAAAATTAAGGCCAGTAAAACAAAAGGCACGAAAGGTTAAGCCTGAGGTAGCATTGGCAGTTCGCAAAGAGATCACCAAACTTTATCAGGCAGGTTTCATTCAGGCTGTCGATTACGCCGATTGGGTATCCAACATGGTCATTGTCCCAAAAAAGAATGAAAGCATTCACCTATGCATTGACTTCTAGGATCTCAACGTTGCAACCATAAAATATGATTTCCCCCTACCTAGCATCGATCAACTTGTTGACTCAACCGCTGGGCACGCCTTGTTATCTTTTATGGATGGCTTCTCAGGATAAAACTAGATATGCATTAACCCAGAGCATCAGCTCTAGAAAACCTTTGTGACACTGTGGGGTACCTTTTGTTACACAATGATGCCCTTTGGTCTCAAGAATGCTAGGGCCACATATCAAAGGGCAATGACATTTATCTTTAGCGATTACATGTTGCACTCGCTCAACGATTATGTGGATGATATCATGGTTAAATCAAAGACATCAGAACAACACGTACAAGATCTTGACTTGGTACTAAAGCGTTGTTTAAAATATGAGTTGAGACTTAACCCAAAGAAATGTGTCTTCGGAGTCAAAACTGGCAAAATGCTTGGATTCATAGCCTTGGAAGCAGGGATATGAGTAGACCCTGATAAAGTTAAGGCCATAACAAACTTAAAACCACCTAGCAACCTTACCGAGCTCTGAGGTCTACAAGGTAGATTACAATTCATCAGGCGTTTCATAGAAAAACTAACGGACATGTTGAAACCTATGAACCACTTGCTATGCAAGAATGTTCATTTTGAATGGACTCCGCAGTGCCAAAAAGTATTTGACAATATTAAAACAGCACTTTTTCAACTACCCACAGTTTATCCACCCCAAAATGATAAACCGTTTTACATCTACCTTGCCACTTCAGACTCGTCAATCATGTCCATGCTTTGCCAGAAACAAGATGATGGAATCGAAGTCCCTATCTACTACTTAAGCCATGAATTAGTAGCCCATGAGAAGAAGTATAATGAGGTGGAGAGGTCATGTTTAGCCTTGGTCTTTTCCTTAAAGAAATGGCGACATTACCTCTTCCATAACCAAGTCAATATAATATGCAAGAATAATGTGCTCAGAGCCATCATAGGAAACATTTACGAGTCAAGTAGAATAGCCTGTTGGAAAGCCATGATAGCTGAGTTTGACCTACACTACATAGCACAATCATCAGTTAAGGGTTAAGCCATAGCGAATCAAATGACTATGTCACCAACGCATGATCAAGCAACGATAGAGCCAGAGTTCCCTGATGAAAATGTGAGTGCTATAGACATTGTACCTAATGACTATGATGCCATTTTGAACTTTGATGGAGCGTCCACCTCTTGAGGGGGAAGTGCTGCCACCGTCATTACCTATCTCTCCAGGGAGATCTAACCCTTTGCTTATCGTTTTAACTTTCACTGCACCAACAACATAGCAGAGTACAAAGGTCTCCTTAGAGGTCTCATGGCAGCATTAGCTTCAGACATCACACGACTTGTGGTCAGGGGAGACTCACAATTGATTTTGAACCAAGTCACAGATATTTATACATGCAAAGCGCAACATTTACAACCATACTGTGACTTAGCCAAACACTTAATGAGGCAATTCGAAAACATGGACGTGCAACATGTATCCAGAAATGACAATACCATTGCAGACGCACTGGCCACGCTTGCGCTAAACATATCACCTGACATGTTCCATATGTTGCCAAGCTCCATAATAAGTTATGCTAAACCCATAAACGATACTCTCGATACATTACCAATTGCATCTGTTAGTACAACATGCACGATAGAATGGTATGACAACATAAAAGAGTACCTTCTACTCGATGAAACATCATAACATTTAACGAATGCACAAAAAGACGCGGTACGAAAGCGTTCTTGGAAATATGCACTGATAGGGGACACATTGTGTCGTCGATCCTACAAAGGCATATTGCTAACATGTGTTAGTAGCGCTGATGCCCAAACTATCATTGAGCAAGTACATGACGGACTATGCGGAGGACACATAGCACCTAAAGCAATGGCAACGAAAATAAGACGCTTAGGCTATTATTGGCCACACATGGAGTATGATTGTATCTCCAAGGCTAAAATGTGCAGTATCTGTTAAAAACATAGTAATCTGATACATGTTCCACCAATTGAGTTGCATACAGCGCAAATCACATGGCCCTTCCAAAAGTGGGGGTTGAACCTTATCGGACCAATAACACCCTCATCTTCTGTAGGGTATAGCTTCATCATAACTGCGACAGAGTATTTCACGAAGTGGTTAGAAGCTGTGCCCCTTCGAAAAACCAAATCTAAACACGTATGCAACTTCATTCTTGAAAACATTGTGACCCATTTTGGCATCCCCATGACCATCATCACTGATAATGGGCCACAATTCAGCAGTACCAAAACCAAAAATTTCTGTGAAAGCCTAGGGATCAAAAACTCATTTTCATCCCCTTACTACCCTCAGAGCAATGGGCAAGCAAAGGCCACAAATAAAACCATCATTACAGTGCTTAAAAGGATGCTTACCCAAAGCAAGAAAATATGGCATGAGCAGCTAGTATACGCACTGTGGGCTTATCATACTACGCATCGGACTTCCACCGGTAAAATGCCATATAGTCTTGTTTATGGTTTAGAAGTTGTTTTACCATTAGAATTATAGGTACCTTCTCTAAGGATCACTCTCTTCGAACTCCTCAATGATGGGCAAAAAAATGATCTACGCATTGTTGACTTGGACTTAGTGGAGGAGGAGCATATACGTGCCCTCGATCAGATTGAATGGTACCAAAAACTACAATGACAATGCCATCGGCACAACGTTCATAAGCGCCCTATCAAGGAAGGTGACCTTGTACTTAAGGCCATTTGGGAACATCCGAAAAAATTCTCAGCCAACTGGGAAGGGCCCTACTTAGTCACCAAAGCATCCGACAATGGAGCATTCAAGTTAGTTGAGATGGAAAGGAAAGAGCTTGCAAATCCAACCATTCACTTATTCTTGAAATCATTCCACATTTGAATATGGATTCAGGTACGTCCTCGTCCTGGAATCATGATGGTAAACTGATACCACAACTCGTCCTAGCATCATGACGGTAAATTGATACCACAGTTCGTCTTGGCATTATGATGGTAAACTGATACCACAGCTTGTCCTGGCATCATGATGGTAAACTGATACCATAGCTCGTCCTAGCATCGTGACAGTAAACTGATACGATAGCTCGTCCTAGCATCATGACGATAAACTGATACCACAGCTCATCCTGGCATCATGATGGTAAACTGATACCATAGCTTGTCCTAGCATTATGATGGTAAACTGATACCACAGCTTGTCCTGGGATCATGATGGTAAACTGATACCACAGCTCGTACTGGCATCATGATGGTAAACTGATACCACAGCTCATCCTGGCATCATGACAGTAAACTGATACCACAACTCGTCCTAGCATCATGACGGTAAACTGATACCACAGCTCGTCCTGGCATCATGACGATAAACTGATACCACAGCTCATCCTGGAATCATGACAGTAAACTGATATCACAGCTCATCCTGGAATCATGACAGTAAACTGATACCACAAAATGTCTACAATGACAATAAACTAGCACCCATTCAGTATGACAGTAAACTGCCACAGTCACATTCGCCAGAGTCCGCTAAGACTAGAAACTGGTTTGCCTCTTCACGGTCCGCCAAGACTAGAAACTGGCAATGTACCGTTCGCCACGACGCTAAATAGGAAATTTCCAATGGGTCATGACATAAAACTAACCCATGATAGTCAGCTATGACTATAAACTGGCAATTTCATCTCTAGTTCCTCAATCTATGGATGCATTCAAACTTCATTAGAACCGTTGCATCGCTTGCCATCAACCGATCCTAACAACGTTGCTGCTATTCATATACAGTGCCTGAAATCTCATCCGGTGCCTTTGTTTCATTAGTAGCTGTTTAAGTCTAACCTTCCTTACTCACTTATGGTTTTCTTATCTTCTCGGAGTTGTGTTTGCAGGATGATACTCAGAGGTGTTCGTACAAGAATGCACTTCGTCATAAGCAGCAAGGTGAGATGTTGTTCACAACACACGTGACAAGACTAATCAAGTCTTTCACTAGTACATCTCCCGTTACATGTCCTGCCTCTCCCTCAACATCTCCTACTTGGCTACATCTCGGGCACATCCAGTACAGCCCAAAACATTGAATATACTGTTATATATTGCGCCACTCTTAAGCAATTGCAACCCACACCATGGAATTTGAGCATGTGCATAAAAAAACATCGTCCCTTCCCACATAAAACACAAAACGGGACGGTAGTTGCCTCGAAAGCAAACGCTCATGTCTAAAACAATCAAGTAACAACCCGTTGCATGGCTTTGGCTCTTCCCCAATAGGTTCCCCCTAAACACTAAACAAGGGCCCTATTCCTCCAAAGAACACAACACATCATCACGTGGCTTTGGTTCTGCCAACAAGTCCTCTTGAACACTAAGCAAGAGTCTTGCACTGCCAAAGGACATACACATCATGTTTTAATTCCAAGAAGATAAGCATGATCTGCACACATACCCGGGCATCCTCTTCATCACACCACGAGCCCTTGATTGGTTACCAATCCCTACAGTTTCCATTCCCTGTCAAATACAAATTTCACTTCCCCAATCCTATGTACTACTAAACACGGTACAATGACGTCTAGCCAGGTGGCACATGACAATGTCTCTATTAGGTTGCTTGTGGTGTTTTGCACTTCTTTTTAGATGCTTCTTGAGTTGATTCCTCCAAGCGTCAACAAAGAGGGGCCAATGAAACACCACAAAATTCTGGGCTTAGTACTTCTCCAACAAGAATCGAGCTAAGTCATGACGTTTCCCAGCATGACTAAAGCTTGAGGGCCCCACAGACAGCTTCAAGTAGAGTTAGACTCAACAATTCCCTGGGACCCGCAAATGACCACAGCAACATCTGCTATCAAACATGGCAACTTCGGAGCTCAAGATACTTAGTTTTCATTAAGTATGCATTCTCAGCATATACGCCCAAGTATGCATTCTCAGGGTATACGCCTAGCGTATACGCCCAAGTATGCATTCACAGTGTATATGCCCAACGTACACGCCTCACATGTACACTCAACATGTATCACTGATGTATACGCCTGGCATGCAATCCCCGAAGACAGCATGGAAACAGCACTTCAGAGCAACCATCCACACACACGAACAGAGCGATCATCAGGTGTTGACATCATGCATTCTGGAGTTCATACGCTGAGCATGTACATCCTACACGCTCAGCGTGTATGCCCAGCATGTACAAAGTGTACAACCAGTGTATATCAAATCTCTCCAAGCACCATGTCAGATCAAGGTCAACCGAGCTGAACATCTACAGGCAGCATCTTCATGGCATCCGAATTCAAATCTGAAGGCCAAAAGACTTCTTTTACTTTGATCAAGTCTGTACGCCGAGGTCATGCGTCCAGCATGTATACGCTGGCATACAGCAATATACGCTAGTGTATAGTGGTATACGTTGGCATGCAGCACACTGTATACTTGTAAAATTTCATTATTTCGCACCCGGTCAATGCACCACATGTCACCTGACCCGAGAATCTAGCACTCCACAACCAATCATCCCCTCTCAAAACCCGAGTCCCACGTCTACACTTGTATAAAAATCCTAATTTTTCACTAGACTGGGATGGGCAATTTCGAGCAAACCAAAGAGAAAAACAAAGAAGTAGAGATGCTAAGAAACCAGAGCAAAAATCCCTTACGCTGGACCTCGACCCTGCACGCTGAGCATACAGCCTTTACGCTGTGCCTACAGTTGAACCTAGCACACAATCACCCCTGCATCCACCGAGGCTATTCGTCCACCTTGTGTTAGAGTCACAACTGCATTAGACCGATGAATTGTAACTTTCATTTCACAATAATATTACTACATTTCTTGGCTAAAATCTGTTACAATTTTTCATTCATTGTTGTATGTTTACTGCTTACGCTCCTATACGTTTACGCTTCGTTTTACATTCATTACGTCGTTTACGTATAACCTAGTGTATAGTATATCGGTGTACGTTCGGGGAAATCCTTGCCTGATCCACGTGCGGACCACTCAAGGTAATTTGCTATCGTTAATTCTAGCTTGCCTTCAAGCGAAGGTAGGGCCTTCTGTGCATATCCAGAGATCTCCAGGTTTCTGTTTCATTCCAGCCGGAGACCGACGATTTCAGACGGTACAATTACACAAAATAATATATGTATATAGTATTATGTAAATATTACTAGGAGTATAGTATCCATTATTATATTTAATTATGCTTTATTTATATTTGGAACATTATTTTTCCTCAAGTGAGGCAAGTGGAAGCCTACAAGTGAAACAAGTGGAATTCTACAAGTTTGACAAGTGGGAAAGATGACTCATCCACCACTTAGTGAGGATTGTGACAAATGGTTTGAATGCCTAAAAAGAAG
>MNCI01036864.1:91409-109375 GCA_015680685.1 Gnetum montanum
GGCCTTGGTGTTGCCAGAGACCAGCAGGCACCTAAATCCTATTCGAGGACACTTGTTGGTGGTCGCGTCCCAAACAGTCGCCAACAATTAGGAGCACTTATTAGGTGACGAAGTTAACAAAATAAACAACATACAAAGAAATGAAAGAGTATAAACGATGTTGCAAAACAAAAACAAGAAAAATTAAGGACATTTGTAAAACAAAAATGTGTAAAACAAAAACTTAAAAAACAAAAAGATAAAACAATAAATTAAAAGGTGAAAAACTAGAAAACGAAAAGTTAAAAAATTAAAGAAATAGAAAAATATTTATTAATTCTGTGTTAGAATGGAGGATACCCCCCATAGCAAAACGGTTGAGCATGACTAGAATTAATAAATGGAAGGTTAGGATCCTTGCATGTTGGAAATATTGGGACCCAGTCATACTGACCCCATTGGGGTTCACACACTTGATTATACTAACCATAGTGGGGCAATTTATACGATGTAGTTTCCAGATAATGAGTTGACCCACTATGATAATTGGGACCATTAGATGGTATGCAAGGATTCTAGGATGTCGCCCTCCATGGCTATATTCATTGGGCCAT
Source organism: Gnetum montanum (assembly GCA_015680685.1). Lineage (NCBI taxonomy): Eukaryota > Viridiplantae > Streptophyta > Gnetopsida > Gnetales > Gnetaceae > Gnetum > Gnetum montanum. The sequence goes on from MNCI01036864.1 coordinate 92,003, forward strand.
ATGGTTGTTGGAGTGTTAAGTGGTGGCCTTGATGAGGTAACATGAGGCATTGGGTTTGAAGAGGAAGATGCACCACAGTGTTGGATTTGTGCTAAGCTGGTGGATGTAGTGGTTTCTAAACTATGGTGTCCCTTTTGATGGTCACGTCTAAAGAAAAGACACTTTCGATGTTGTGAAGGACCTCCACTGCTGTTGGGAGTACCAACACAAGTAATGTTTGTAGGTTGGTGTTATGATGCAAAAATTCCTGGCATAGCTGGGGGTGATGTAGGAGGGGGTGAAGTATGAGAATATTAAGGTTGAGGATAAGTGTAAGGCACATGAGGTGGTGATCTTGTTGGAGAGAACATGGGTGGATAGTACTCGGGAGAATGATAACAATGAGGTGAAATAGAGGATGCTGATCTTGTTGGAGAAATAGGGTGTTGAACATAATAATAAGCATTTGGCGTTGGGACATATGAAGGGTATGGTTTAGTTGGCGGTGGCCTCCCCCATGACTGAGGTTTTTGCCATTGTGGTTGAACCTGATATTTCTGTACAAAATCTAGATGTAACATTCCTCCCCAATGCTCATGTAAATGTGACAAAACTAGACATTGGCCTTAGGGGTGATCATACAGATAGACGTTACATTGATATGTGAAATTGGCAGTTGAGTTCTTATTCTTATTATCTTCTACCCTTTGTTTCGATTGTTGCGTGGTGTCTTGTCTTGTTTCTCAATTTGGCATAAATCTTCCTCTAATAATGTTGGCATATTCTCCACATCTTTTATGTACCCAATCTATATCTTATTGATCTTTGCCTCAATTTCATCTAGTGATTGTAGGATTGGAAAAGATGATTCCACCTCCTTGAAGTGAGTGGATTTCTCCTCTTCATGATCATGGATCCTTGTTAAGTTGACATTTTGGTCCTGTTGAGAACTTTCAACATTCTCCCAATTAGCTAGCTCTCCTTCTTCTTTTTCCACCCGCTTAATAAGCTCTTGGAGTTAATGGGTTTGTAGCTCATATAGTAGACCTCAAGTGTACATCCCTAGGATCTCCCTTGTTTCATTACGAAGCCCATCAATGATATGGTATAATAGCCTTTCCTTGGAGAACTCATGGCCTAGACAGTTGTTTAGCAGTGCATAATATCTTTCTAAGGCCATGTCCAAGGGTTCATGTTGTGCTTTTTTCCACTCTTGGATTTGTTTCCTCAAGGTTAACACTCTTGTGTAGGTTTGATATCTTTCGCTAAAGAGTTCTACCATTGTTGGTCAATGTCATATTAAATTTGGTTTTAATGATCTATACCATACTTTTGCTTGGCCAACAAGTTTCATAAGAAAGAGCTTGAGCTTTTTCCAATAGTTATCAATGTTTTTCCATGTACAAGGATCATAGAAGGCTTGTAAATGATGTTGTAGATATGAATCATAGCCTCCTGAAAACTTGGAAAAGTTGTTTAAATCAAGCCTAGGTAGGAAAATTTCTTTGCCATGCCTATAGGATATTCGAATAGCCTCTTGTATAGGCATTAGGCTCTTAGTGGCCAGCAAGGGTTCATCTTCATTAGGTAAGTTATGCTTTCATGTGTTGGGACGATGTTGCCTTTGTTTATGTTGGCATTCTTGATTTTCTTTGTGAGCTTGATTTTTAGTTCTCTGAAAATCCCTTGAAAGATAGTCATCCGTGTCATAATCTGATGTTGAAAGAGTAGAGGAAGAGAAGGAATTTTAAAACTTGTTATGACTTTTGTAAGTCTTCCAATCATCCCCAAGTAAGTTCTTGTTAGTTATTGAGAAGGTCCTAGGCCTTTCGAGCCTCCTCGTTCCATGGGATGTCTCATCCTTACTAGAGGTGTCAGATTTGAATGAGGAGGATCTTTGAGTATCGTCAGGGTGTTCATAAATATAGGGGACTCCTGCATAAGGTTTAGTACTTCAAACTTCATCTTCATCATCAATTCTATTGGTTCTCCAATGAATTTCCTCACTAGGTATGGCATTATCATAGTCTTGTAGGAGAGGCATGGTTGTGCAATTGTGTGTGAATTTATATGTGACTTTCTATAATGATTTCTTCCTAAATGATATATCATTAATTCCTGTACAGTGACCTTGTATGATATAACTAATCTAGATAACTAACACCATCCTCGGCAACAGCACCAATGATGAGTGGCGAAGTACCCCTACACTCAACCATACGAATACAAGCGTTTCACGCACAATCCGGTCGAACTCCGCAGATGGGCTAGTTGTGGTATCTAGACAGTTATCATTAGGTCATAGTTCACTATCTTCCCACCTAGATTAGTATTAGCTTTTTCACGTATGGTTTAGTCCAGAGTGAGGTGTATGATGTGTTCCTATAATAATGCTACTCCTAAGTGTAATGGAAAGTGATATTAACTAAGCTAAGAGATATAGGATGAGAGAGAATCTAAGCTAGCCTAAGTGCGATGAAAATCTGTTCCTTAATCATCCGTACACATCTTGGACCTCATGCATGACTACAACTGGGATTACCAAGCTCATGGCCTAAGTATGCTACTGAGTTACCAAGTAGTCACACTTAAATGCTCGTGATTAAGTTGTACTCATTCCGCGTTACTAGGAGATAAGGGTGAAGAGAGATTAATTATCTAGGAAAGCATTTAAACATTAATAGTAATTAATTTCTATTTATCTTAGTTCATATGCTGCAAGGTTTATTAGAAAGTTCATCTTTATTGCCATACACAAATGTGTGCTCAAGTACACTTTGCTCAAGTAGAGATCCATTCACTTTAAGACTCCTACTGTGGACACATGGAAATTATTCTAACTTTGGAATGGTAAAACTACTATAGTTTGGCTAAGGGTCTAAGTCTAGATGGAGAAACAAGGGAAAGCCGCCTCTTATTTATAGGTGTTTTAGCATGGCTCATCAGTGTGGTTTACATTGGCCTATAAATATAACGGTATATGATGTTGGGCGGTATACATTGGCCTATAAATATAGCACTTGGGCTCCCAATTTGGCAATTGATTTTTAGTTTTTATTCAAAGTAGCAAAGCTCTTGCAGTTTATTTTCTCCAAAGTTAGAATATTTTCTGAGTGCCTATAGAAGGAGTCTAAGTGTGTATGGTTCTTTGTTTGAATACTAATGTACCTGACCACAACAGTGTGATGGAAATAAAAATGAACTTTTTTGACAATCCTTGCAGCACTGGGAATAGATCAATATTTTCTTTTATACAATTTACTTTACTACATTTCAAATTGAGCAATTACTTTCTAGTAGTTAATGAACACAAGCATGACCACTTCAAGCATACATATAGTACTTGGTAACCCAGCAACAGTTAATGTTTGGTAGCCCAACAACACTATATGTGTTTAGGATGTGTCCAAGAAAGTGGGGTAGTTACTTGTGTTAGGCTAGTTAGATCACAAATGAACTAGATCTTAAATTACTCTACCTTTCATTCTTGTCATAGGTGACTAAACTCATAAAACATAAAATAAGAAAAATCATGTACCTCAATTACACTTAAACCACACCCTTGAGCCTCACAAGTATAGTTGGAAAGACAATGAGCGTTCTCAACACCCATTTCACTTCCTAGAAGAACTAGTGTACTAGAGAACTATAGGTCCATGAAATTTGACCAAATCATGCATAAATGTCTTATTGATTTGTATGGTTGGGTGTAGGGGTACCTCACCACTCATCAGTCATCGTTGGTAGGATCTAGTTGACACAAATGTGTTGACACAATACCCATCAATGCATGATTTGATGCATCGATGCACATGCGTTGACAAAGTGTCTAGCCTTGCCTATATAAATGCTTGCACCTACCACATTTAAGGCATTCATTGATTAGTAGTATAGTGAAGCTCTTGTAGTTTGTTCATTTGAGAGTTAGAATATTTTCTAAGTGCCCATAGTAGGAGTTGAGAAGTGTACAGATATTTATTTGAGCACTGATGTACCTGGACACTTTAGTATGAACAGTAATAAAGACGAGCTTTCTTAATATACCTTGCAGCACTTGGACCTAGCCTAATATTTACTAAAGCATTTATTATTAATGAAATTTAATTTTATGAATTTAATTAATTAATTGAATATGGATAATTAATGCACATAAGTATGACCATCTTGAGCATACATTAATTTTTGGTAATCCCAATAGTACTTCTGCTTGGTAACTTAGTAGCATTGCAATGTGTTCAAGATGTGTATGAAAAGTGGGAATAGATGCTTATGTTATGATTAGTTAAGGTATTAAATAGTACTAGATTAATTAATCATTTAATGACTTTATTTTCACACTTAGGAGAAATAGATAAAAACATGAAAAGTTATACAAACCATGTGCCTCAATTACACTTAACCATATCATTGAACCTCATAAGTGGAATTGAGAAGAAAATGATCACGTTCATGAGTTCACTACCTAGATAATGTGTATGTATGGAGTTGAATTCTACAATATTTGACTGGCTCGCTTAGTGAACATTGGTGATTTGTATGGTTGGGCATAGGAATTGCTTGCTGCTCATCATTGGCATCATTGCTGGGGACTTTAGTTAGCTATGTGTGATACCTAGGGAGTTATGAAATTATCCAATGATGTTGTAATTAACCTTAAATTCAAAATCATTAACCAAAATAATAATAAAATTAGCATATTATTTTCACAAAAACTGATATGGTTCTTCTCGTAGGGAAGATTCTCCATCATTATTCATAGGCAATTCCAATCAGCAAAGTCAAGAACGCCAAAAACCACCAATGTCCCAACAATGTAGAGTGGTCTATATGCATTCAAATGAGTTCATTCCAATTTTCACGTTCATCTTGCACTAGGATAAACAACTATGATGGAGGAACATGGAGGAAAACATTGTGTTGCATCTCAATCACTTAGTTCCTGCAATGCTACTTCACAATCTCATGAGATTGGGCATTGCAAGACACAATGCTAAGTATGAGGTGCAATATCATTCCTATTTGGATTATCATCCCACAAAGTCTTAGCAAAATAAGGATCAATAGATGGAAGCTTGCTATGAGGCATCAAAGGACAAACGATTCATAAACCCCTTGTTCCTACTAGGCCAAAAGGAAGGGGAGGACCCCTTCTTAGGAACCTTCCAATACACTATATCCCTTCTCTCTTTCAAGAGGAGGCCCTCAAGTAGAATCTACACTCCATTGTAAATAACCTTGGTTCTGGAAAGAACAAATCCCATGACCATGGAGCCTCAAAGGGAGGGAGTCAAGGCAGGAACAATGACAAGCACCATGATAAGGATAGACATAGTGATCATGGACGAGATCAAAGAAGAAAAAGAAGCAGGCATTGTTCTAGTACTAGTCCTCCTTCCTCTTTGCCATTATCATCCTCATCATCTTCCTCTTCCAACTTTAGCCATAGCAGCAGAGGGAGAGATCGTGATGGAGGTAACCAGTAGGATAGAGATGACCATAGATCTTGCCAAAATAGTAAAGACCAAGAATGTGGGCAATCAAGGGAGGCCCATCACAAAGAAAGAAGGGACAATAGGGGCATCATAGGCATCATGGCCATCATAAGGGTCATGACTATGATGAGCCTTTGCTTGCTACCAAAAACATGCTCAAAATTATAGAGGCTATAAGGATTCCAATAAGGTAGGTGAAGGAAAGCTAGATTAAATAGTTTGACATTCATAATCAAATAACATTATAAAGTACAAACCACCATCAATTAGCATAAAATCATGTGTTAACAAGTACACTTTGATGGATACACATTGATGAAACTACATCGACAAGATCGTGTCAATGTGTTTGCTTGACTAGATCCTATCAATGATGACTCATCAATTGATAAGGATTAATTTATATGGGTTAAATGGATGATATATTTTCATGGTGCTTGATTGATATATGGTGTGAAATACATAGGCTCCTTTCCATAAAGTCTAAAACTTCATCCTTTTGATGACATTCTTAGGGTTATAGTAAAGGACTCTATCTTCTAATCTAATAAAAATGTGCCTAATCCTGGTGTTATGTTGATGTTTGGAATACTTCTTATGAATTTCATTACTCATTTGAGCTACTATTCAATTTTTTTAGTAGATTAACGTTCATTAATATTTTTTTCTAGGCTAGGTCTATGTTTAGGTCAAGTGTACATGCGATTATAAGGATATTTATTTCTACTTGGATTGGAAAAGTAGATAATTTATCGAAAAAAAATTTCATTTGGTAAATATCCTATAGGAAGTTTCCAAGTTTATCTGTATTTCCATAGAGCATTGTTAAGCTTAATTCTCCAATCCTTCCTATATCTACTAATAGTTCTAATTAATATTTATGTAATTTCTTTATTAGTTATTTCAACTTGACCATTTTCTTAGGGATGATAAGGTGTTGTTAGTTTGTGGTTCACCCTAAGGCATCACAGTAACTTTTTAAATATAGCTCCAGTAAAATTATTTTTATTATCTAAGATTAATATTCTTGGTACTCTATACCTATTTACTACATGTTGTTAAAATAATTTAGTAGTTGTTGTGGTTGTGGAATCTTTAATTGTAGCTAATTCTGCCCATGTGGTGCAATAATTAACAATCACAATAATGTAGAACCTTCCATTTGACATTGATGTGATGGACCCCACAAAATCAATTCCTTAGATATCAAATGGTTCTATTGGTTGTATCCATTGTTATTGCCATTCATTTCTAATTGTTAGTCCTTCATCTTCTTGGCATCTCTCATAGGATTGAGCAAAATGATATACTTCTTGTAATATGATAGTTCAAAAGTAGTTTTCCATCATAAATTTTAGTGTTATTTTTCTCCCTACATAATGATCATCGCATGATCCTTCATGTGCATCTTGTAGGACTCTATGCTAATTTTTCTTCTAAATACATCATCAAACTAAACCATTTGCATAGATCTTATAAAAATTTTCTTTAATCTTCATATATTGTTTTTATCTTATGAAGAAAATGTTATTTTTTTTATCCCATTTAGTAGGAAGTTCTTGTGTAGCAAGATAAGTCATGTAATTAATCATCCATGACTTTGATGCTAAATTTACAACCATTGCTATCTTAGCAAATAAATTTTCATTAGGAAACTAGTTTAATAATGGTTCTTCATTCTCTTGGGAATCCCATTTTCATATTGACAAGTGATTAGCTACAACATTTTTAGTTCCTTTTCTATCAATCATTGTTATGTAAAATTCTTATAGAATAATGAGTCATCTTATCACTCTTGGATTAACTATTGGTTTATTAATTAAGAATTTTATTACACTATGGTCTATATGAACATAGATTGAATACTTGAGTACATAATATCTAAATTTTTCAAGTGCATATATCACAACTGATGAAATCTTTATCATGTAGGCAATGATATCATATTTGTGATATCGTAGCTTTGCATATGTCATCATAGATATGATGTAGTGGACGGTGGTCATGCCTATGAATATCAACCCACCGTTGTGTTGAAGGAACAAAATGTTTCCAATACTTAGCGAAATTCTTATTGTTTGTTTTCATGAGTTAGAGTTAGAGCAAATGCCTATAGTGTGGTGAATTACAATTGTATGGAATATTTATTTGATTGGATTGTTCCTAGATATAATTCCTAAACAACACTAAAGATCAAGATTGTTCTTCATCATTGCAACATTTTACCTAGCATAATCTTACTTTTCCATGTTATTTACATTTACTAAGTCATTTACATTTACTAATTCATTTAATATTCTAATGTCTAGTAATACGGCAGAATAAGTATAATTGGTTTTTGAGCATAAAGTGTAACTATTTGATAACCTAGTAGTGGATTTGATTGATTTACTTAGTAGTGAGGTTATTTGGTAATCCTAGTAATGGTTACATCAGCCTAGGACATGTACAAAAAACCAATGGATTCTCATTACTAATAGAATAAAATAGATTTTATATTTCCTTCATACTTAGACTTAGCACTTATATTCATTTTTATCATGTTCACACTTAGTCTTATTAAGATCTAAACAACATCAGTACATCAATACCTCACTAAGAGTTAAATCATATGATTTTCATCTTCCTAACTCAACGTGGGAAGACATCGATCATGAACTTAATATCAACTACTAGTATACTTGCATTGTTCATCCTCAAATTATGATCTGGGCATGAGCACTTGTGACTTATATATTTGAGTGTTGGAATACCCAACCACTCATCATTGGTGTCGTTATTAGGGATGTATCAATGTTTACTAGTTAGTTGATTTTACAAAGTTCATTGTATCAAGCATCACAAAGTATATTTCTCATACTTAGAAGAAGTTCTCAAATGTACACACTTAAGCATCAAAAACATTAACATGACTTCTATCACTAAAGAACAATCTCCACCTCCTATTGATTTTAATCAAAGTCTTACAATGAAGAAGATTGGTATGCATTGCTATAAGTTAGGATTTTATATGCTCATAATGATACTTTATCCTAATTTTACATTCATTTTTCACCAAAATGAATAACTTAGATGAAGAGATCTACAAGGCAACATTGTCTTGCCACTGGAATGTTCAACACCATCAATGTTTCAAACAACCCTCACAAGATCAAAGCTTTGCCATGTGCAAGAAGGATGTCAAATCACTAAAAACATGACTAGGCCATACTAGCCAACAAAGGAAAGAAGGAATGTCACCATGAAGGTAAGGTATGAACATGACAAAGGAAAGAAGGCATCTCAAATAGTTATTTTTGAAGAAAATAAAGATGCTATATTCCAAATTGAGAAATTTTTTCAACCTCATGGATCTCATTCTTAAACACCAATCATTTGCATTGAAGATGTCATTAAAAGAAAATTGAATTCAACCCTTGCAAAAACCCCTAGAATAAGAAAGGATAACTCTAGACATAGGATGATATCAAGGTCTAAGATCTCCAATGAATCCAACAGAGATGAATCAAGGAGTCATAGAAGTAGATCTAGTTGGCACTATTCTTCAACCCCTTCATATTCTCCCTCACATTCATCTACAAATTCTAGCAAGAGAGAACGAAGACTAAGGGATCATGATGAGGGAAGAAGAGATCATGAGAGACATTCACATAGAAGAAGGCATCCTGATAAGAGGAAGATAATCATGATGAAGGGTAGAAAGAATCACACATGAGATTAGAGAGCACCAAGAGCATCAGAGAGGTCATCACTACAATAGAGCTTATGAATCCAAAGATTGTAAAGAACCCCTATTGACCACTTGTAACATGATCAACATTAGGAAAGCTATGTCCATTTCCACTAGGAATTTAATGGATAGTCATATTAAGTGACTTGACATGAATAATATTCCAAAATTTGAAGGTGGATACAATGCAGATCCATAACACCATCTTCAAGCCTTCCACAATGCCTATGCCCTACAAAACATTGAAAATGATTGGTAGAAATTAAATTTGTTTCCTAGAACACTCATAAAGGAAGTAGAAAATTGGTACAAATTGATACAAAAAATCAATTCAAATATGGAATACCATGCTAGAACTCTTCAATGAAAAATATAAAACCTATTCCATAGTGTCAAATTTGAGAAAGCAAATCCAAAGGTGGAAATAAGGGACAAATAAATCCCTTGATGTAGCAATGGGCAAGTACTACTCTTTATTGTATATGTGCCTAGGCCATAGATTTTCTTAATAGGAACAACTATGACATATCATCGATGGGCTAAGAAACAAGACAAGAGAAACCCTTGGGCTTATGTCCAAGGAAAATTATCTAAAATGATAGCTCATCAAATTCAAAGACTGATAGAACAAGTTACAAAGAAGGAAGGAGAGCTAAGGAAAAGATAATTAGTAGAAGAACGTAATAGAGATTCAGAAAACTTTAGAAGATATGATTCAATGAAAGACTCTACCAATCTAGAAATTAGTCAATGATATTACAATAAAGGTAGAGAAAATGTAAGATTCTATAGATGGGAAGTTTATTATAGCATTGAAGATAGTAGAGGAAAGGACAAAATAAGCCTTTAATAGGAGTAAAGACAAGAAGAAGAAAAGAGATAATGGATGAGAAAACTACAAAAACAAAGGAAAATTTGTTACAGTGGAGGAAGTAATGAACTCTAGTTTAGGTGATAAAGATGGATGTAAGATGTACCAATATGAACATCCTAAATGATGTTACCTTGTTATGGCCCATTTAGAAGAGTTTGGGGCATATGTACTCTACCCAAATTTCATCAAGAAACATATGCTTAAATGATTATCTTATCTGCAAGGTAATTTTTGACAACCCTACTAGTAATCCTACTATCCAAATAAGGCTTGTTCTTAATTGCAAGAGTAATACCAACACCAACAATAGTGACAACAACCACAAGCATGGGGAATGTCATTACCAAGGCAACCGTATCCATGCAGGCAACTTGATCCTTATGGATACTACATACAATGTACTATCTCTCTTAGAAACACTTTTTCCATACTTCCTCTTCCTATTATCCACTAGAGTACCATAGGCCCATTACCTTATCCATGAATCCAAATTCTTACACATCCCAACCAGCAACTAGTTCCTCATTCTAAGCTCTTAATACATTACCGTTAGTATTTCCACTAGTCATGTAAGGAGAATTGCTAACACAACCATAGAAAACTAATGCTACTAGGGTAGTCACCATATAATAGGACATTATGACAAATGAACCAAGATCCATGAAACATCCATTTTTTAGGGAAATCATAGAAAAGGTTCAAAGGATAAGGAATTTATCTAACTCTCTCCCATCCACACACAGTCAAAAAAACACTATGCTTTCAACATCTACAGAAAAGAGTTTAACAACTATCATGCTTACACAGAATTTAACACATTGGATCAAAGAAGTAGCACTTCCCAAGAAGAGAATAGATGCAAGATGTCCCTTGATCTATCTCCAAAGAGCAAGATACAAACCATGTAAGGCTCTATTAGATTTTGGATCAGGAACAAACCTTATCTCACAAGACATATAGGCCTAAAATCTCTCTCTACTAAAGAAAAGTAACATCTAATTAGAGCTAGCAAATTAGTCAATTTTTGTTCCACTTGGACAAGTGGAAGATATAATAACTATAATAAGTGGTTGGTCCTATCCTACTAATTTTTTGATCATACATGTGGGGAAGAATAAATGGGAATTTCCTATAATTATGGGAAGAACATGACTTAGCACTATGGATGTTAAGCTTGAAATTAGAGACTTTTCCTTAAAAATTTCCAAGGAGGTTGAATTATTTAAAGACACAAAGTTCCATGTATCACATATAGTAATAACAGTGCAATTGTGTGCAAAAAATCTAGACAAAAAAAAACATGATCTCATCACAACATGCAAGAAATATGTTAAAGATGTGTGTACAACAATATCTGCATGTGGTATCCATTAAACAAGAAGGCATCTAGTGGCTAATTACTAAATGAGAATCAAAGTCTAACATATGCATGGAATCAGTGGACAAGATCACAAGTGCCTATTTTGAAGAAATGGATAAGTTAGAACAAGTATAAATATAACCTTCTTACACTAAATCACAACAGAAGGAAGACATTGAATGGGGATAGTTAGTGATATCAAAAAGGTATGAACTAGAACCACTAGAACTAAAAGCCCTACCATATGCACTTAAATATTGGTTTCCCAAATAATAAAAAATTAGTAATCATTAATTCCAATCTTGATAAAAAACAAAAGAAAAAATTATTGGAAGTGGTGAATAAATGATCAATTGCATTTGCATGGTCTTATGATGAGATCATTGGTATTAATTTATGCATCTATCAACATAAAATCTACATAGATCCAGATATTAAAATCATGCCACCAACCTCAAAGAAGATTAGACCCCAAACTTAAAGAAAATGCTAAACAAGAGTTGAAAAAACTATTGAAACCAAGGTTCATCTATCCAATCATAGATAGTTAATGAGTTAGCCAATGAGTAAGTGTTCCTAAGAAAGGTGGCAAGTGGAGGGTCTATATTAATTTTTGATTGTTGAACATGATGACATTCAAAGACCATTTTCCTTTACTGTTTGTTGACCAAGTCCTAAAAACTATCATGGGACATTAGCACTACAGCTTCCTGGATGGATACAGTGGATATAATCAAATCTATATTATGCTAGAAGACCAAGAGAAAATAACATTCACTAGTCTATGGAAAACATTTTCATATAGGCAAATATCCTTTGGCCTATGTAATGCTCCCACAACTTTTCAATAACTTGTACTTAGCATCTTCCAAAAATAGATTGGTTATGGAGTTGAAGTATTCATGGATTATTTTTCTACGTATGAGATCAACTTCAAACAAGTCTTGGACCGCTTAGAGCAAGTTTTGAAAATATGTGCTATAACCAATCTAAAGCTCAATTGGCAAAATAGGCACTTAATGGTTTAAGATGACATAGTTTTAGGACATAAAGTATCTTATAAAGAAATTGAGGTGGATGTAGAAAAGATCAAAGTCATCCAGAAGATCACCCAAAGGCCACAAACAATTAAAGACATTAGGTTATTTCTTTATCATATGAGATATCACAAAATATTCATTAAAAATTTATCAGAGATTACAAAACTTCTAGTTGAACTGACAAAGAAAGATGCACCATTTCAATGGTCAAAACAATGTCAAAAGGCATTCAAGACCCTAAAATAGAAACTAATCAAGAAACCAATCTTTCAACCTATAGATTGGTCTAAGCCTTTCCACATTATGATAGATGCTTCAAACTATGCATTAGGAGCATTGTTGACTCAACTTGATGATAAGAAACATATGACATACACTACATTAGTTGAAACATCATTGGAACACAACTTTATTATACCACTATATAAAAGGAGCTTATGGCTATGGTATATGCGCTTGAGAAGTTTAGACATTATGTGCATGGGTACCCCATCTATGTCCATATTGATCACTATGCCATCAAGTTTCTAATGAATAAACTAGCAGTAAGTCCAAGAGTGATAAAATGACTTGTAATCTTACAAAAATTTAACATCATAATGATTTGATAGAAAGGGAACTAAAAATGTCGTACCTGACCACATGTCAAGATTAAGATGGGAACCTTAAGAAAATGAAAAACCACTATCAAACTAATTTCTTAACAAGAATTTATTACAAAGACAACAATGGTTGTAGATTTAATAGTAAAATCATGGATTACTATTACATGACATATCTTACCACATAAGAACTTCATGTTGAATGGGATAACACAAAGAAAAGTTTCTCCATAGGGTAAAAAGGTATATGGAAATTAATGTAAATCTTTATAAGATATGTGATGATGAATTGATAAGATGGTATGTTCCAAAATAAAATCAACAAAGAATTCTACAAGATGTGCATGAAAAAGCATGCAGTGATCACTATGTAGGACAACAAATAGTACTAAAATTAATGGTGGAAAATTATTTTTGGCCTACTATATTCATGAATGCACATCAATTTGCACAATCTTGTAAAATATTCTAGAAATATGGAGGACTAACTACCAAAAATGAAGGACCACAATAATGGATACAACCATTGGAATTCTTCAATTTTTGGGGAATTGTCTTTATGGGCTCCATCATACCAATGTCAAATGAAAAGTCTTAAATTATAATTACTATTGATCACTACACTAAGTAGGTAGAATCAACTCTAGTTAAGGATTGCACAACCACAACAACTGCAAAAAATTTTCAAAAACACATGGCGAATAGATTTAGAGTACCATGCATGCTAATATTAGACAATAGGTCTCATTTGACTAAATCTATATTTAAGAAGCTAATGCAACAAATTAGGGTCAACTACAAACTAACTATACCCTATCACCCCCAAGTGAATGGTCAAGCTAAATTAAATAATTGAGAAATCAAAAGAATATTAACTAGAACCATTAGTTAATATAGGAACGAATGGAGTACTAAACTTAATGATGCTCTATGGGCATATAGGTCCACTTGGAAACTTCCTATAGGGTATTCACCATATGAGTTAGTTTATGTCAAAATACCTACTCTATCAATCCAAGTAGAATTAAATATAAGTAGAGATAAATCTTGTTATTTTTCTTTCACAACCTTCTTTAGCTTTATACAAAGATTTTTGAAGGACAATAGTTCATTGCACAAAACATCATAACTTTTCCCATTAGTTTCAATTACTTAGTCCTCATCTTCAGTTGTGCACGCATTATTCGTGAGAGTCATGCAAATGAGATGTGAATCCTACATAGTGTTATCTACCTCTTCTTTACTTTATTCTCCATCATCCCAACTAGTGTAGAAGTTTGTCCTTTTCGAATCAGCTTCAATTTTATCTCTCCATTGCAACTTGCTAGTGCTAGGACATTTAGACGCCACATGGCCTCTTCCACCACATATCCAACATTCTAAGGAAAATACATCAAAATTTGAATTTGAATAACTTTTTCCGTTCTCTTTAACTTTGGATTGATTGGGTCCTAGTTGGTTAAATCTTCTCCCTTTCCTTTCAAGGATTCCTTGAACTATTCTTGATAGAAGAGCCATTTCTTCTTTACTATTTGTTTCTTATTCAACATGATCCTTTTCTTTTGATGATAATTTTAGAGGAATAGTATTTTCATTTATCACTCCTTCACCTATGAGATTTATCTCATAAGCAATCCAAGCACTTTGAAGCCCCTCAAATTTAAGGACCAAAAAGTCTCTAATTTCTTCCATAGCAATGAACTTGGATTTGAACTCAGGTTGTAGTGTTCTAATCATTTTTATAATTACATCGCTTTCAAGAAAGTCCTTGCCTATTCCTCTAATAGCTACAATAAGATTGTTTTTCCTAGAGAAGTAATCCTTAATCTTTTCTTCTTCTTTCATTCTAAGCTTGTCGTATTTGCTTTGCAATACTAAGAGTTTTGATTGTTTAACTATAGATGCAACCTCATAAGTAGCTTCTAAGGTTTTTCATATTTCCTTAGTAGTCTTACATCTAGCTATTCTGTTAAATTCTAATTTATTCAATACATAATATAAAAAAATTTTGGCTTTAGAGTCATACATAAATAATTCTTCAGTAGTCCATTTGTTTTATGGCTTGAGAGATTTTGAGGCACTATTGACAGGTGGTATGTAATCATCAAGGATTGACTCCCACACTTTGAATTTCATAAACTTGAAGAAGCCTTGCATCCTTACCTTCAATATGCAAAGTCAAATCCATCAAACATCAATGGCTTTATGTAGGTTGTCCCCCTCCATAGTTCACTATTGAAATTTAAAGCACAAACTTGAGAGTACCAGGCTCCAATACCACTTGTGGGTTAAGAACTTATAAGGGGGATTAAATAAGTTTCCCAATTTAAAATTGGTATAGCCATAAAAAAATCAATATTATGTGGTTATCCAACTTGGGTACATCCACACTTGGAGGGTAGAAACTGTGCACACCTTTGAACTTTGTTTCTCTAAAATGTGGTTTGAAGGGCACCACACCCTATACAAGCTTTGAGCTCTACTCTAAAGTGCTTTTTCATTTTGAAACCACTTAACTCTGCAAGGTCTTGACAAGCTCAAAATGTGATTTATAGGATCCCAAAGCCTTTACAAAATTAAGCTTCACACATGAGTGTTTTGACGCTACAAAACTACTTAATCCCGTAGGATCCTTACAAGCTCAACAAGGACATCTTCTCAAAAGAAGCACATCAACCCTATAGGGCTACAAGAAAGAAGAGATGGAAATAAAGAAAGAGTGTAACTAAATTTATAGATCCTTGTACTTAAATATTAATATAATCATAACAAGAAAATGATGTTACAATAAAAATCAAAAAAAATTTACTTGAAATAGCCAATGATAAGTCTTTGTGTGAATAATGCTTTCATAATTTCCAATATTTTGACATTTTCTTATATCCTTGAAGTTTTTAAAAACTTCTCAGAATTTATGCAATGGCTACTAAATGGCTAGGATAGATGTTTGCTTATAATTTTAGATTTCTATCTTAGAGAGGCCTAAATGTAGGAAAGACGTCTACTTGAAAAATGAGACATCTGCCTATAGATGTCTACTATGTGAGATAGATGTTTGTGGTTTTTTGAAAATGTCTACTTCACTTTTGCAGTTTGGATTCTAATACATTCCCTTGTTAATTTGACATCTTAGTAGTCCTTGAAACACCTTAGTTTGGCTTGTAGACTCCGTTTTCATCCATGTTTTCATCTTGTCCATGTAGTCTTCATTTTGACATCTTAACGTAGATCTCATTTCTTTGAATTCTTAGATTTCCTTGTGAAGTTCTTGTTCATGGCCCTACAAAATTATGATCAAACACATACATTCTACATTCCTCATTTTCCTTAAGTTTTTGACATACCAAAAGGTCAACACCTTTTTTTTAATAATATTTATCCCATATTTACCCCTAAATTTTTTTCATCCATCTATAAAGTTCATTTCTAATTTTGATTTTTTATTTCTTAAGGAATAGTATGTAACTGTGTTATTACCCAAAATTATTTTTCATAATATTTACACCTAATTTATAATTTAACATTGCCAACTAGAATCAAACTCATAACTTAGAGTTTTCCATTTTTTTGTAACAAGATTCTAAATAATTAAGAAAAATATAGGTAATTATGAAACTAAACTAAACATTTTACTTACTTATGTCCATTGAGATCCATTGGATCTATTGAACTAGTACACAATTTTTAAACAATGAGGTATTAGCCTAGTGGTATGACTCTTGATTTGAATGCTTCAAGTCATGAGTTTGATTATGATGGGCAATGTTGAGTTGTAAAGTTCTAATTGGACTATATATCTTGGATTATGCCTATATTACAATTATTTCAAGTTTCAATATACTTTTAAGGAATTTTTTAAAAAAAATTATAACTCAATGATTTCTAGTAGAATTAAACATACTACCTAGGGTTACTGTTGGCACATTTTTACCATTTCATGGAACAGGTGGACTTATTTGCAAATGGTGAGGTACAGAATCCTAATGAACTAAAATTGTTCAAGGAGGATTATGTTCTTTCTTGTAAAGAACTCTGCAACAGTTAATTAACCATGAAGTTGGAATAGAAATGAAAATGTTGCTGAATTGAATGTTTTGAAAATCAAGGGATAATGACATTGCAATTGGGAATGTTGGCATGAGGGTTTATCTAGAGTCAAAAGAAAATGGTGTATCAATTGTAGATATCTCTCTAGCTTATGATAGAGTAGCTCTAGTTACTTTTTCTGTAATAAAGTGCAGAGAAGATGAATATGGAATCGGCCTTGATATAACTGGGATTACATTCGAGGTGCCA
>MNCI01036864.1:110709-131477 GCA_015680685.1 Gnetum montanum
ACCAAGGTGAGACCCTTGCCACAAAGATTAGACTTCATTATCTTTTCATATAAAAATCTTGTCAAAGAATAAATAAATAAAAATTGATAAATCAATATGTTTCAAAAAAAACACACTCATAACATCACACCAAATCAAAAAAAATTAATTAATTAAATAATATTTTTTTGTTAATTTTAAAAATACACCCCAAAAAACTCACACAAGAACAAAACAAAAACTAAATTGCATAACTTATAGTTCAAAGCAATGTGAAGGGCTACTCTTCCACCATTGGATTCAAGTTTAGCACCTAATAGAGCTTCTTATAAATAACATAAGTTTTGTTATTGGAGGTGATATGTACTTCATATAAGGCTCTAAGTGCTTATCTTTTTAGTTCCTCCAAATGGTAGATCCATTTGTCCATGTAAATTTTATCTCTTGTAATGCACAAGTATTTTGTGATAATGAAAATGCACCCGTACTTATTGCACTTCATTAAGTAGCATCATAAGATACTAGTGGAAATTGTAAATTAGATATTTTTATTATGTCTAGAAAATCAAAAAGGCTTGTTGGTTACAAAGCCTCAACACATTTTCCAAGAAATTTGAAAATATCATTTATGTAATTCCATAAGAAGAAATAATCAATTTGAAAGAAAATAATTAGTAGATTACAATAAAGAAAATAAGTTTCAATGTTCATCCCATCAAGCATAATTTTGAAAGGTTTTGTGACTAAGTGAAACTCAAACCTCTTCAAGGAGTTTCTCGAGGCTTAAATCCATATCTTTTAAATTTAAAAATAGGCACCTTACCACCACTTGTGTGTATGGAATTTTTCTATAGTTATCCTTTGTAATGATCTCTAAATGAATATCCTAGAAAATAATCTTGCATTAATGGTGCTCAACCAAGCATGAATTGGCTTAGTGACATCATTGAAAAATACTATTGTAGAATAAGAATATTTTTCTATTGTAGTTATTTAGTAGAATATAACTAAATAGTTAGTAGAATAAGACTATTTTTCTATTGTAGTTATGACATTATCATCCTATCTAATGGAGTATATGTAAGATTGATTTGCCAACTCTGGCCAAATTTAGATATCTTAAGGGGCAAGTCCTAATCAAAATGATGTTGATTCTAGAATGAGAGTGATACATAGCTTAACAATTACATCTCCTACTAATTTGTAATTCCATCATTGAACTATCAAAATATTTATCTCTTCTATTAAAAATTTATCCTTCTTTGATTACATGGGCCTTGTCTTCACTCTCTATTAAGATTGGGATTTCACTAGTATATTACTCAAGGTAATAAATTAATACCTTATTGTAATGACCAACTTTCTTTAATTCATTATTTTCTCCTATGAATGAAGTAAATGAGAAGTCACCATGGTTAGTATTTATTTTTAATTTTACAACAATATATTCTTCTACATAATGGTGTAATATACATCACAACCACTCCAGGTACATTATGACATTAACATATTTTATCTACCTCTATTATAATTAACTAGAAAGACCATAATATCTTTTAGACTTATAAATACTATTTGAACACTATCTACGGTGCCTAATAGAAAGATTACAAGGCATTTTGTTTGAAACATGAGTTGTATATAGGCATCTAATATTGTTAAGTAGCTAGAGGAGTATTTCATAATATCATGTTTCAAAGTTTAAGCAATTGTCATTCTTAATATGATTGTAGAGGTTATGAATAAGTACTTCTTGGATGGTAAGGTTAATAAAGGTACTATATCCAAGTTATTCACTTTACAAAAAACTTAAGATTTCAAAAACCCCCTATTTTTCTTCATCTCTTCAATCACATGATTCATAACTAGGGCACATTAAGATTTCTATTTATAATTAAAAATTTTACATGAACAAACCACTTACTTTAATGATGATGATTCTTCTTCTTTATTTTCCTTACAAGAAAAGATATCTTTTCTTACTTGCAACCTTTTTTTTTAAGGTTTTAGTGATGTGCACCTACAAGGTTATCTTCCACAAATTTATCTTTTATCTTCTCATTCATTACATCCTAGACTTAATCCAACTTTCTTACAAGGTTATGTAAGTGTCTATTTGGTTGGGTAAATCCAAGGAAAATACGCCTCTCATAGTGAAATTTGAAAACATTTGAAAAAATAATAGAAATGATGAGCACAATACTAATCAGAAGATTCATCTAGGTAAATTTTGACAAGAATCCACCAAAACCAAACAATTTTCTAAATGTGATAGGTGGAATTTGTTGAAGTAGCACACCAAGAATTAGGCAACCAAACATGCCCTAAAGCCTTCTCTCTTACAAGGTTACTTAACAACTTCTTTGTTTTAACACTATCTTGTACAATGAGCTCAATAAAATCAAAGAATTTAAACTTACCTTCAATATTCTTAGCCTCTTTCCTACACTAAGGATCACAACTCTACTCATCTAATATTGTGCATTTCCTTCATTCACCTTCAATACTAACCACAGTATCTAACATAATAGATTTCTATATCATAGACTTATCATTCAATTGTTCCATCATGTACATTTCCACACATTTTCTAGTTTGTGATTGTAAATTTTTGATATCATATGAATTGTTCTTGATAGGTAAAACCATGGTTGAAACATTTATTTAGCAAATTCGTGTAGCATTCGATGATAATGTCAAATGATTCATTCTTCTTATTGTTTTACCTAAAAATAAAATATTTTCTAATATTAGCAATGTAAGTTAAAATTTTGGCATTAAAGATCTATAGCATTTCTCTCATGATTGGATGAATTGAGATGGCAAAGTAAAATACCACTCATTTTCATGATAAATCAGTATAATCATGGATCATCATTGGTTTTACTTTTGAGCATTGCATAGTTGGCTATGTTCACTTATTTAATCTTGTTGGCATTTAGGAACTAACCAAGGCTATGTGTTTCCTCATACAATTCTTCTTGATATTCTTAATTAAATAGTAATTTCTTTAAGCCTTATGTTCTAGCATACAAAGGGTTATTTCATTTCCTACTCTCTTCCTTAAGTTTACCTACTAACATTGGTATGCTTACTTTAGAAGATCTCTTACTTTGTAACTAATCCTCTACCATTTTTTCCCAAGCTATTTCTTGTACTATGAAATGTACTCAAACTCCTTTAGCATCATGAAGACATAATCATCAATATTTTTAATGAAACCTTTATTAATGGAAAACTTCTAAAGCACTACTTTCACAACCTCTAATAAATCAACTTTTTTCCAGCTATGATATCGGGCATTTGATATCAGAGCTATGATATCAAATCATCAATATTGGGGCACAAGCTATAATGTCATATATATGATATTGCATACACATGTAGGCCTATAAATACAACACTTAGGCACACAGTCAAAAAACAGTTTCCTTCCAACCTTAGCAAAATTCTATCAATTTGTTTTCTTGATTTTAGTACTTAGCACTTAGCAATGTATGCCCCCAGTATGATGTTAAGTGATTGAATAGAGTCTTTATTCAAGTGTAATGTAGTTGGACATGTTTCATGACTAGAAATAAAGATTAAGATTACTTTGCATCATTGTAGCATCACTTAGTTTCTTTACTGTTTACTTAGAATAATGTTTACTGTTTTCACTTAGCTTACTGATTACTATTTTCTTAGTTATTATTTACTTTTAGATAAAATTTACTCTTACTATTGTTAAGTGGAATGGATACAATTGATTCCAAGCATTAAGTGTGATCATTTGCTAACCTAGTAGTATTATTGCTTGTTTCACCTAGTAGTGGAGTACTTGGTAATCCTAGTAACGATTGCATAAGTCCAAGACATGTACAAAGAATCAGGAATGGATGTCCATCATCTAGGATAGACTAGATTCATTTACTATTTTTCCTTAGATTTAAGAACCACTTTCCCTTTACCTTACGTTCACTAGGAGTAATATGGTCCACACAACTTTAGTTATCATACACCTCATTGTGAGTTAAACCATATGCATCGATTTTACTAACTCACATGAGAAGATAACAATCACAAACTTAAATCAATTACTAGCATAATCAAATTGCCTTGTCTACGAAATTCAACTAGGCTATGTGTGAACACTCGTATCTCATATGGTTGGGTGTTGGTATAGTCCACCACTCATCATTAGTGTCGTTGCACACTTAAAACATAACATCTAAAAATATATAATATGGATTCAAACACAAATCAACCATCACCTACCATAAAGACAACAAGAAGCAATGACAGAATCATTGATGAAGAAGAATGGGGAATGCCAATGCAAACAAGAATCATTTATGCTCATACTAATTCTTATCATCAAAAATTCACTTTCATCTTCCATTAGGATAATCAAATGAGATGAAGGAACATGCAAGGCAACATAGTCCTACCTCCAGAATGTGCAGCACTTAACATGCTCCAAACTTCCCTAAGGAGAATGCATTTGGACCAAATTTGGGAAGGGTACCATGTGACTCAATACATGACAAGATCCTATGAACCCATAAATGAGCAGATGAGGAGAGTTGATGCCATGGAGATCAAACATGTACACAAAAAACTAGTTTAATACTTCTTTTATCTTGGTAGAACTTGATGTTAATGCATTTTTTTCAGAACAACTCCACCAAAACGATGAGGAACCTTCAAAAACACCTATCATTAGACTTGAGGAACTTGTCAAAGCCCAACTTCATTCCACTCTAGCAAAGATAACTATGTGGGAGGCTATTGACTCAACATATAATCAGGACTTAAGGCCAAGGGTTCCTGCAAAATCCTACAAAGAAGCATATAAGAGTCATGAAAGGAGAACAATCTAGCATCATTGTCCTTATACCTCATCATGATTGTCGAAGTACTTTGACAGGAGATGACATAAGTATTGGAAATAAAGGAGGACTCATGACCATCATGACTGATATTCAAGACACTCTAATATAGAAGGTGAAGAATATGAATGAAGGAGATGAAGGGATCAAAGAGAGGATCAAGAAAGGTACGAGCATAGAAGGGGTCACCACTACAATAGAGCATACAAACCCGACGACAATGATGAACCCCTCATGGTAATCCAAAGCATGATAAACATCTAGAAAGCTATCCACATACCAACCAAGTACATGTGGGATAGCCAAATCAGATAGCTAGACATGCGCAACATGCTAAGATTTAAAGGTGGCTACAATGTTGATCCACAACATTACCTTCAAGCTTTCCATGATTCCTGTGTCTTACAAAACATAGAAAGTGATTGGAAAAAGTTGAAGTTACTTCCTCAAACACTTGTTAAGGAGGTAAAGATCTAGTATAGGTCACTGGAACCTAAATCAATTACATGCTGGAGTACCATGCTTGAACTCTTTAATGATAAATATCAAACTTATTCATGAGTATCAAACTTACAAAAAAAATATAGGGATGAAATCAAGGGACTCATGAGATCCTTGATGCAATAATGAACATATACTATTCACCATTGCATAGATGCCCAAGCCATAGATTTTCACCAAGGAAATAGCTTAGGCACATTGTAGATGGGCTGTAGAGCAAAACTAGAGAAACTCTTGGCATTTATGCCCAAGGCAGGTTATCAAAAAATGGTTTTCCATCATATCCAAGGACTAATTGATCAAGTGACAAAGGAAGAGGGTGAGCTAAGAAAAAGGAAATCAACTAAAAAGCTAAACAAGGATCCATCAATCTGAAATAGAGATGCATGAGTCTGCGATCCATAAGAAGAGGAAACCTTAGACTAGGCTATCTAGAAAAAGACTCTACTAATCCAAATATTTGTAAGTGATATCACAAGTAAAGTAGAGAAAATGTGGATTCTATTGATGAAAAATTTACAACTACATTAAAGATAGTGGAGGAAAGAACCAAGAAAGCCTTTGGAAAAGGCAAAGACAAGAGGAGGAGGAAAGAATCTGGATGAAAAGGAAAAGTTGCTTTAGTGGCTAAGTGCTCAGACATTAGCTCTATAGATGATGAACGTTGCACTATGTTTCAATAAAAACATCCTAAGGGATGTTGTCTAGTCATGGCAAATCTATAAGAGACAGGGTCATATGCACTTAATCCAAAATTTGTTAAAAGAAAAATGCCAAAATGATTACTTTACCCTCAAGATAACTACCAACATAATCTTCAACTAATGTATTATCCTAGTGGAGCTTTGCTGAAGCCCCAAGAGTAGTACCATTAGTAGTGGCAACAACCTCAATCATGGGCCATGCCATCACTATGCCAATAGTATCCATATTGATAACTTGATCCTTATGGATACTATGTACAACATCCAATCTCATCAATGAATGCAATTGTTTAGACTCTATAGTATTATCCACTAGAATATCACCAACCAACATCACCAAGGATCAACTTATACTTGTATGTGTAGCCACAAGTAGTTGATTTTTCAAATCAACATACAAATCCTTTGCCACTAGTTCCACCACCCACTATGCAAGGGGAATTTTTTTCACAACCATAGTAAAGGAAAGATCGATAGGCCATGAACATAAAAGTAGAGGATCTTACCAACACTAAGGGCCAAATAAAAAAATTTCCTTTCTTTAGGAAAAGTTCAAAAAAGGTTGGTAGAGTCAAGACCTCATTGAGACCAACTTCTCCCACAACAAATCCTCTTATCATAACAAGCTTCCAACATCATTCGACAAAAACATACAAACTATCATGCTCATTGAAATTGTTACAAATTGGATTAAGGTAGGGCCACTCCCTAAGAAGAGAATTGATCTAGGAATTCCTTTGATTTATCTATGATCAGATAGAAATCTATCATGAAAAGCTCTATTAGACTCAAGTTCTAGGNTCAGATAGAAATCTATCATGAAAAGCTCTATTAGACTCAAGTTCTAGGGTAAATTTGATCTCTTAAGAAACATGTCAAGCATGGAACCTACCACCATTGAAAGAGTTCATATCAATTTGTTATCATTTCTTTGGGATAGATAGATGATGTAATAATCACTATCAATGGGTGATCTTATCCAGCAAACTTTCTAATAATCGATGCGAAAGATGTTGATAAGGAATTTCCAATTATCATGGAGAGAGCATGGCTTAGCACAATTGATGCTGAGCTAAGTATGAGAGATTTATTTGTGGAGATCTCTAAAGAAGATTAGAATTGAGCGATACACATGCAATGGATTCCATGCATTATTACTAAAAGTAAAGGGTGCAATCATGGACCAACACTTTAGAATGTTAACATAGTTATTACACCAATCCACAATGATAGTGAAAAACAAATGAGTGAAAAAGAAAGAGCAAGATCCACTAAATCAAAAGACACCCTATGGCCACTAACTAAGAACCAAAAATTGTCAAAAAAATGCATGGAATAATTTATTCCATTTGTTAACTCCCATTTTAAGAAGATGGCTCCAATTGAAAGCCTAAAAATGAAGCTATTCAATCGTAATCATACACCAAAAGAAAAAGAAAAGAAAAACTTAGATGATCATAATTTCGTTACCATCACCTAGGATGATAACTTAAAAGTTAAATCACTAAAGATGGTAAGTTAACCACCTAGAGTGTATGATCTAGGAAGAATTTTCCAAACACTCATCCATGAGTTCAATCGTGGGGAAGATGCCTTACCTAGATTTTGAAATTAATAAGTGTTTTTCATTTTTTTTACACTCCTTTTTAATTTTCCTATTTCTTGATATAATTTTTTCCATTCTTTAATATTTTATCATTCTTTTACACTTTTTTATTTCTTAAATTTTCCATTCTTTTAACATTTTTCATTCTTTATACCTTTTCACAATTCTTACTATCTTTTGCATTTCTTTCATATTTTTTTTTTCAAACCATTTGTAAATAATTTTGATCACTCATAAGACACATTACAAATAAAGTAAAAATGTAGTCTAATAAGGTGAAGATTTCTCTATGTTATCAAGTCATAAGGGACTAATTATTTGAACAATGAGCCCACATCATCCATCCATCCATTCCATTAATAAGAGGTTCTTACCATGGCCATGATGATATTCTTTTCCATCATACAACTATGAATAAACCTGTAATCATTATGGCTAGACCAAAAAGTGAAGAACCAAGTGGGAATGAAAAGGGTATGACATCAAGGGGATTTGTGGATTCTTTCTAGATTACTATTGTGAGTGCTATCATGTTGCTAGGGTTGTATCATATTCTTATAGATGTAATGAAAAAATGGAGTAAGAGTAAAATAAGTATTGCCTCAAAAGGTTGACACAAATAAAAATAAAAGAGCACATAATAAATTTCTAGGGGTCTCACTGGAAAGACATGTTAGCCATGCCTAAAGGTAGGTGACTTCTTAGAAATCTAAAAAATAAAACAAAGTGTAATGAATAAAGTCCTTCCTTAGACCATACGCAAAGTGATGATACTCCTTGTAACATTGATAGTCTTACAATTGTAATTCCAAGAGATGAAATGATGCAATGTCACTAGAATGTGGTTTGGACTTGGTTTGAATCTTGTATAGAAAGGCTAGTGATTACTTTAACTACTAATAAAACACAAGAATTCATTATGCCATGGTAAGATACCTCATGTCTCGATTTCTACAATCCCTTCTAAGTCCATCTCATCTCACTGTTTGAATAGTCATAACTTGTGGTTTTGAGTAATATAGTGTTATTTTCCCAATTTGGTAATACTAACATGTGTGTTTTGCTAAATAGATATGCATTACATTCAACTTTGTAAGTGCCTAAGGACACTTCTAAGCATGGTTATGCAAGGATATTAAGGGCTAGAGCCTGCTTTAGGGAGGATCCACTTATATAAATTTTGTATCTTATACCTACCAAGTAATTCCACATCATCTTGAACCTTCCAACATCACAAAATGTCAATAAACACTTCCCATATCATCTCAAACTATTTGTTCTAATAACATGAGTTCATCACCCTTCTTACCCATCTTATGAACTTTTGTAGCCTAAGATTCCTTCTCTATGAACTTTCAATAACAGATTTTTGACAGAAATATGCATATATCTATCATCCAAACCCTCTGAGAAATGTTAAAAGTTTTCAAACATTCAATAGAAACAATTTTTCCCATCAAACCCTTATGAAAAATGAAATTTCTAGAGCTCTAGTATTGGGTCACCGATATTGGGTCTACACCAACATCGGATCCCCAATGTTGGGTTCCTAATATCAAGTCATACAAAACCTATAAATACATGCATACTTAGCCAATTTTTTCACCATTTTTCATTTGAGCCAAGGGACATTTTTCAAATTTTCTTCTCTGATCAGAGCTCTAACCTCCTAGCTTTCCCAAGACATAACTTGACCGTTATTGCTTCGATTTTCATGCTTTTCAAACCTATTTGATCATGGAGTGCTCATCTTAGTCATGGAGGGGGTACTAGTGGGAAAAATCTAAGCCAGTTTTTTGAAAAATTCTAATACTTGGAAGGTATTTTAAGGGTAAGTATGAAGTGAAAATTGAAATGTTTTAAGGAATAATAAAACATATTAATGTCAAAACTCTCAAATAATGCTCTTAAATAACCATAACCATTATTATGTGTCATACATAAAAAAAAGTAGATAACTATGAAGGGTTATAAAGGAATTAATAGTTATGGGATTACTTTTTAAAAAAATTTCTAACTCTACAATCCTAATAAACTAAGAACTTAATGAAACTAAGGGTATGAGTAAGGTATGGAACCATTAAGAATAAATGTGAATGCCTTAGTAATTTTCAATCCTTAATGATTGTAGATGGTTCCAAAGAGAGGAGCACAACGAGGACCCTCACACGAAGCAAGAAAATGACCAAGAGGCTAAGGTAAAGGTCAAACTAGAGGACAAGAACCAAAATATGAGCAAGAAGCCCAATCATTTAATTTTCCTCAAGAAACTCTTGCTATAGGACAATTAGCCCAAGGAGAAGTAGAGGAATCACTAGTGCAAGGACAATGCCTCACATTATTACAAGATTACCTCTAAGCTATTTAGGAGAGATCCATCCTAACCATAGTTATTGAGAAAATGAACTTTGATCCATTCATGGAATTTGTTCTTGAAGCAGTAAGGATGCAACTCCAAGCATTACCACTATGGCCTATACTTTTACAAAATGGCAAATGGAACCTTGGAAAAACCTACCAATTCTAGCACAACAAGGAAAAGGATACCACATTTAACATTAGAGGAGTCTTAGTTTGATTCTTGATCAAGGAAATCATAGAAGTGCTCAATATACCCAATGAAGGGACAAGGTCAGCACATTTTTCCACCTTATCAAATCCTAAAACTAGAAAAATTTAGCTAAAATGGGAATATGGTAAAGAAGACAAAGGCTATAATGAGATAACTAGAAGAAAGAATCTACCTAAAAATTGGTACCTATCACCCATTCTCAACAAAAGGACTCAACCAACTATCCACTTATGTGACCAAGGGAAGTGCGATTTTGATGAAAAAATACAATGCCAACCTTGTACAACTCTATTTTATGGAAATTCAAAGGTGGTTTGAAGAAAGGAAGGTAGGAAAGCCAACACTTTCATTTCCTTGCCTTATTAGAAAGCTATGTAAGTGAGTTTGAATCTTAGAATACACCAATGATGTTCTCAGGAGAGCCCAAAATGCTTCATATGCTAAATTGTTCAAACCAGTGCCACCAAAAAAGATCATGGTAAAGAAAAATAAAATAAAGTATAAGAACAAGATCAAAAATAGGAGCAACAATAACAACAATAGTAGCAACAATAACAATAAGAGTAGAAACAACAATAAGTTCCACAGCCACCACTACAAGATTATAGACTATCATTGAGTCATCTGCAATAGATTGCAAAAACCATCAGCTAGGGAACAAGGGAGGAGACCAATCTTTACAAAGTTATTAACAGTATCGTCTAGCCCATAGTTCCAATAGATCCTAGAAGTGGATAGATTTTATTATAGTTAGGAGGAGAGGCATAATGGTCACAAAAGATCTTTTGGAATGCTACATCATTCCAAGTGGTGCTAGAGATCAAAGAGGAAGCCACAATAGTGGTAATGCAACACCAAAATGTGGTAGGAGTAGTAGATGTGATCATCGATCACATCAAAGAGTCTTTCAATGTACTTGTTGTATCACCGATAGATCTAACTAGAGCCAGAGATGCTCGAATGTTAGCCAGAACCTTGATGACTCTTGCTAATCATGAGGATGTGCTTGATAGGCTACTGTAGATAGGGCAATTCATGACAACACTCTTCAACATCCCAAGTGATGTCACTATAGTACAGTCTAAGCTCATTGCTACGAAAGAAAAATTGGTCATGGAAGAAACAAGGGTAGAGCATGTAGAGAATGAAATTATGAAATTACAAGAAGAGCTTGTAACCTTGAGAGCTATATGTAGAGATCCAACTCAATATGTTGAACCTGACTAGATAGAGTAGTTTAGGATAGAGCAGATAAATCACCTAATCGAGAAGAATAAATAGATGACAATAGATAAGGAGAAAGCAGTATGGAATGCCTCAATAGCTGAAGCACAAACATATGCACATGTTAAGGCACGTACCATAGTTCAAGAAGAAAATAAACAACTTTTTCCTAATAACATGAGGTTAATCACTATGGAAAAGTAGAAGAACATCTTGGAGGAGAGCATCCACTAGTTAAGGAAATAACTGGTGAGGATCAACCAAGACATGAGCTACCTCATAAGAGAAAATAGAACCCTATCAATGAGGAGGTATGCATCATTTGAAAAAAGTTAGCTATTGAAATTAGCACATGGAAAAATGAGGCAAAGAAACATAAAAGGCTCAAAGAACACTTCCATTATCAAGTGGGCATGTATTAGCAAATCAATAAGAAAGAAATCTAGATGACCAAGTCTAGAATCAACTCCATATCAACACGAAATCTTGACTAGTAATCCATTTTGGATAATTACACTTTTTCCACCAAACAAAAGTGAAAAACAAAGACCTACAAATTAAGGACCTAAAAGAGTACAAAGGGTTAGCTAACCTCTATTATGCTAACTTTATCATGTTAATAGCAGGAAGGCCCAAAAATGAGTTAGAATAGCAAGTAGTAGCCACATATGCTCTATATGAAAAAGAGTTTTTGGATCATAAAGAGGCTTTACAGAAACTCCAAGTGCCAAACTATGAACTAGAAGTAGTAATTGCTAGCTACCAAGGGCAAAAAGATGTAGTAGTAAATTTGGCTAGAAGATTGACTGATTATCCTGAACTTCATGAAAAGGCCAAAGCATTTGAAAAGGAAAGTAGATAGTTCACAACCTAGTATGTCAAGGCAAATTAGATGTTTCCATAGCTACCGTTCCCATGGGATGTACCTGCTCCATCACACATTGCACAACAAGCATGGACGGTGCATGATCCATGAATGGAATAAGAGAAACTTCAAGTGCTCTTAAACCAATAAAAATTTTAGATGCCTAATGACAAGGGGAAGCAACAGATGGAGTAGCCACTACCACCTAGAACTACATAAGGCTACATCAAGCTTCCCCAAATTTTTTTTTTTGTTAAAGTTATTATGTCATGTCTTGTATTATTTTTGTAAACACCATTGTGACATTTAAAAGTTGTATACATAGTAGAAAGTGTCATGCAAATCTACCTCCCAATTTTGTAAGGAACTCTATCCTCATTTTTTTTAACTTGCGAATGAGTTTTTAGTCAATTGTGGGGGTATGATAAATCGACCTTTTTCCAACTACAATATTAGACATCCAATATCAAAGCCATGATATCAGATCCTTGATATTGTGGAACAAGCTACTATGTTAGATATCTGATATCACAGACATGTGTAGGCCTATAAATATGACACTTAGGTGCATAATAGACAAATAGTTTCATTTCAACCTGCAACATTCTGTTAGTTTATTTTCTTAATTTTGGTACTTAGCAGTTAGTAGTGTACGCCCACAGTGTGATGTTTAGTGATTGAATGAAGTATTTATTTGAGTGGAATGTACTTGAACATGTTTTATGACCAGAAATAAAGATCAAGATTACTTTGCATCATTGTTTACTTAGAATAATGTCTACTTTTTTCACTTAACATACTCATTACTATTTTCTTAGTTTCTATTTACTTTTACATGAACTTTACTCTTACCATTGTTAAGTGGAATGGATACAATTGATTTTGAGCATTAAGTATGATTTTGTGGTAATCCAATAGTATTATCGCTTAGTTCACCCACTAGCGAAGTACTTGGTAATTCCATTAACATTTGCATAAGTCCAAGACCTGTACGGAGAATTAGGAATGGATGTACATCACTTAGGATTTACTAGAGTCATTTAGTATTTTCCCTTATATTTAATAATCACTTTACATTTACCTTATGTTCACTAGGAGTAATATGGCCCACACAACATCAGTTATCATACATCTCATCATGAGTTAAACCATACACATCAATTTTACTAACTGATGTTGGAAGACAACGATCGTGAACTTAAATCAATTACTAGCATAATCACATTGCTTTGCCTAAAAAATTTGACTAGGCTACATGTGAACACTTGTATCTCATATGGTTGGATGTTGATATACTCTACCGCTCATCAACCTCCTATAATTATTTGTAAAACCATTCATAGATATCCATTTTGCATATCTTCCTATTATGATGGAACCATGATGAAAGATGCATATTTACCCTAAGTATTTGTAATTTAAATTTAGGGGGATGAGACATCAAAGCCCAAAATATAAATATACTAAAAATAAAAATTCAAGTACAAAAGTAGAGAAGCACTATAAAAAGAAGAAATACTAAAATGATAAAAATGATTTTGGGGATCTCTTTTTTTGTTTTCATCCTTAAAACTAATCTTGAAAAATATTCCCTCTGAGATATGAAAAGGATCAGATCTTACCCTCATTCAAAGTATCCAAATGAGTTTTCAAATTCTACTAAAGGCTTCCTATTAATAAAAAAGAAAAAATAAAGAGAAAAACATTTAGAAATTCAAATAAAGCATTAATTATTGAATGATGTCACATTGAATTAAGAAGGAAAGAGAATTAACTTGAGAATCTATGTGAAAAACTACATTACATCAAAACTTCCAAATGATATAAAGAATAAGTGGGAAAAAAAACTACAAGTATGAAGTAGAAATCCTTAAAGTTGAGGATTATCATCAAATAATAATTTATCTAAGCTTGGTTGAAAACCATGTAAATACTTATTACACCAATTCTAAGAGCTACAAGAAAGAGGACAAATAAAAAAATGGATAAATGTTTTGTCCATGTTGCAGACAAGACATCTTAGGTAATGAACATCTAAATGAGAGCATCAAATACCAATAGGCAAACCTTGATGAATCAAATACCATAGAAAATGTCTAATTTCTAAAAGATTGGTGGTATTGCATATCTTTTAAACTCGTNAAAGGGTATATGCATTTATATAGGTTATAATTATGTTAACGTTGATGTAGTTGCGTTAATGAATCTTAGCATACATTGACAGGAATATGTTGACATGGTTGCATTGACGGGCATGTGTTGATGTAGTCTATATTATTACTGTTTATCACATACTATCATTTAAAAATTCTAGTTTAAATTTGTTGTACAATTATTACATAATTCAAAATGTTGCATCACAAAATGGTACCAAAGCATTATAGTTCAATATTTTAAGGCTCGCAAAGAAAATTTTAATATAAAAGTAAAAGTTAGTTAAATTTAAATTAGGAATTTGGATAGAAGTGTAATTATTTAAAATTCTCATAATGGTTTTCTTGATTTTCATGGATAAATGACAATCATATTTTTCCATATTAATCCAAGATGGTATATACTCTTATTAGTTCTAATACTAATATTTGACTAAGATTCAATTATTTTTGAAAGTTTGTTTAGAATGTATANTTTACTTTTACTTTTTAGCACTTTACCTTACATGTAGTTTACATTTATGTTCTTAAGTAATTCAGTTCATTGTAAGCATGTGACTATGACCACTTCAAGCATAATAGATTAATACTTGGTAATCCTAGTAGTGGAGACTTGGTATGCCCAATAGTATACACTTGGTAATTGAGTGATGTTAATATAAGTTTAGGATATGTACAGCAAGTGGTAATGGATACTCCATGTTAAGATAGTTAATTAATAAAATAGTTAATTAGCTAATTAATTCAATTACTAAATCTTCGTTTAATCATCTAGAAATTAGAAGGAAAATAATATAAAAATATAAAAATGAATATCTTATGCCTCAATCATACTTAACCATATGCACAATTAAACATAAGTGTGGATTGGAAAGACAATGACTTACAACCATATAATTCACTATTTAGGAATATTAGCAGCTTAGATAACTAAGTCTATAGAGTTCAACTAGATCACTTGTGAGCACTTGTAATTCATATGGTTGGGTGTAGGAACTACCCACTGCTCATCATTGGCACCTTTGTCAAGGACTTAGTTTAGCTAAGTGCACTAAATATTATTAAATAGCAAATCCATAAAAAATTATTGTAAGGAAAACATAATAAGACATCTTTCATCTAAAATAATAATAACAAAATTATCTCAAGGTATAATTTTTACACATTACAAAGATAGCTTCTTCTTGTAGGAATGAATCTCTACCGCATTGTGATGATTTCAATAAGTAGTAGGAGAAGACTAAAAAGGCTACTGGTGAGAAGCCTTAGTAGTTTACGATATTCTATGCCCAACTGGATCCCTATTATTTAGATTTTACCTTCATCCTTCATTAGGATAAGAAATTACACTGTAGGACAATGAAAGATGACATTGTGTTATCTCTCAATTGGTTCCTTCCCATCATACTCATGACCCAACTCATTAGACTAAGCATTAAACCAATAGAGCTAGAGTATGAGACAACAGACCATACCTCCAGAGACTATTAGCCTAGAGAAACATAAATTTGAAAGGACAAACACATGGAAGCACTTTATGAAGCCTCCAAGCTAAAAAGAATCCCAACACCATTATTTCTACAATCGCAAAAAGAGGGCATTGATTTCTTCTCAAGGATTTCTCAATACAAAAACTCTTCTTCTTTTGTTGAAAATAATACTCTTCACCAACAATTGTAGTCAATCTTGAAAAATTTTGGTAAGAAAAGTGCAAATCTCAAAGGCCAAAGAACATCAAAGGATAGATCTTCTAGTCATTCATCCAAAGACAAGGAGAAGGACCAAGCTAAGGACCATAGGAGAAGGGCCACTAGGCATCATTCTCCTAGTCCTCCACCTTTACAATCCTCCTCATTATCAAACTCTGTTAGGAGGATCCATGATCAAGATAGAAGGAGAAGTTATTAGGATCAAGATGAAGATGATAGGAGATCCCATCATGATCACAGAAACCAAGAGCATAGATAACCAAGATAGAAAGAGAAGTGCCACTAGGAAAGGAGGCACAACAAGACTCATCATAGCAGGCATAGCTAAGATGGGGGCCACCATGGATGTGATGATTGTGATGAACCATTGCTAACCACTAAAAACATGTTGAATATTTTAGAGGCAGTTAGAATCCTTACGAGGCATCAAAAGGATAGTAGAATTAAAAGGTTGTATATGAATAATATCCCCAAGTTTGAAGGTGGGGTATAATTCTAATCCACAACATCATCTACAAGCTTTCAATGATGCCTATGCCTTACAAAACATTGAGAGTGAGTGGAAAAAGCTAAAACTATTTCCTAGGACACTCATCAAGGAAGCAAAATACTGGTAAAGGTCCTTGGAACTGAAATCCATTCATAGGGAAATACAACACTAGAGTTGTTTAACAACAAATACCAAACATACTCCTAAGTATCCAACTTAAGGAAAAAAATCCAAGGATGAAAACAAAGTAATCATAAATCCTTGAATGTACCCATGGGTAGGTATTATTCTCTCTTTCACTAATGCCCAGGCCATGGATTTTCTCAAAGGAAGCAGTTTCATGACATTATAAATGGGCTCTCAAAAAAAACTCAAGAAACTCTTGGGGTCTATGCCCAAGGAAGACTTTCAAATATGAAAGCCTATCAGATCCAAAAGCTAATTGAGGAAATGAAAAAGGAAGAAGGGGAGTTGAAAATAAAGGTAAAATGTAGAAGAATATAATAGGGACTCATCCATTCACAAAATGGAGATGTGTTTCTGTGATTTAGAGTAGTAAGAATTACTATATGAAGTGGTGTAAAGAAAAATGGATGAGCCAAGAAAAAATTGGTGTTGGATACCTTTAATAATTATCTTGTCACATAAATTATCACCTCATCTATCACTAACCTACAAGTCGTATCCATGGAGGAACAGTTCCAAAGTCAAACGATCATCAAGACAATAAATGATTAGAATTGAATCCAAACAAATTTCATACTTATGACTATCACTCATAAGTAAAAACATGCATGTTCATCCCAACTTCTAAGCACAATAATGAAGATTTATGATTAAACCAAATTGAAATCATAGATGCAAGCATAAATTATGAGTATTACAAGGGAGACTTCACCTAATTTGTGATTCTACCTTACTGTCTTGATAATGCATCAACCTCAACAGTCTAAAAATGGACTCTAATTGTCTATAGTTGCCACAAGGCTCAACAAATCCTCACTTTAATAATTTCAAATGGAATTATACTTCAACTTAACATGGATTTCCTTTGGCATCGACTCTCTTTCTTTCTTTCTCTCTTTTTGTTCATCTCTCAGCATGAGACAGGGCATTTATTTATACTCTAAGGATATTTAGAATTAGGTATAGGATAATTGATCCTTATCACTAGTGTCGATGTCAATCAATGTATGGTTGTCAATTTACATTGTGGCCTTGATCTTCCTTGATCATCGCTGCATGTTGCTTGGTTCTACCTTGATTGATATCCCAATTGTTCTTCTTGTTTTTGTTCTCCAAAATTCAGGGTATCGATCCTCATCATTTTCTTGATGTAGATCAATGTAATCCATATCAATTCCCATCATTGTTACCATTACCTATGATAGCCAAAAATAAACATCATTAGCTCATATCGATTTATGTCATAGAAATTGATGATCTTTGATATGTAAAACAATAAAAATAATTAAAATAATTTTTCTATACTATATAAAATTAAATAGTTTACAGAGTTTAACATAACCCTCAACTAGCTTATGGCCAGTGCTTAGTCACAGCAAGCAGAAAACATAACATAACATCCTAAACATGCAAGAGAGATATAATAGCAATATGCATACAAAGCAAAACATAACATAGCTAGTTAAAGATGGTCACATCATTAAAAGGTGATCATGAACAAGAGAAAAAGTGATCATCCAAATACATAATTCAAAAATAAAATAACATAATTTTGAGGCCCAATCAAGCCTTCAAGCCCACTTCCATATCCATATGCTCCTCAAACTAGAAGGGTTCTTCTCCTTCATCATCATTATAGATCTAAGGATGGACATGTTTCTCAATGTTTTTCACCCTCTTATCCAAAGAATTGATGGTAGAGTTTACCTACTGTAAGACTAAAATAATTTCCTACTAGGTGAACTAAACCTCATGAAGTTGTGATCAAACTTCCTCACAGGAGCCATGAAGCTCACTGGATTCAAGTGCCAAAGAAGAGCTAGGCTTGTGGGACTCTTGGATAAATAGTCCTACTTTGGTGTAAATCCTCAATGATCAAGCAAAGGTATCTTTCTTCAAAATAGAAAGATGCACCTTCATGCTTGTCTGCAACTCAAGAACTCCACACTTTTGTATGATTGCTGAGATAAGGAAAGGAAAGCATAGCTTCAAAGTGTCATCATTATAATTGTAGAAATGCACCTAATTAGGAGGTAAGAAAAATTTGCCTCCTTCCCATACTTTAATGTTTTCATCACATAGAGTGTAGGGCTAACTACATAAGTGGTATGGGTTCATGGAAGAACATTAGTCACAATCATCCTTGTCATCATCTTGTGCTCTAGCTAAAGGTTCAAAAAGTAAAGGCCCTGGTTTTGCAACCAGTCATTGTTGCTCTCACCAATGAACTATTGGAATAGTTCATACTTTTCCTTGATGCTTGCCTTTAGCCTAAATATGTCATCATCTTGGGCTAGCAATCCAAACCATTCTTGCAACTTGGCCATCATGACCTTCACATGTGTCTTCCAAACAAAAGACACCAAGTAGTGCTCTAAAGGTTTAGCCTTGAATAGGTGACATTTGATGTTCTAGTAGAATTCCATAACCTTCTCCTAAATATACCAATCAAGAGATGGTCAAACAAAAATCCCACAATCCATGGCTTCTAGCTACTAGAGTACCATTATGTCAGTGTGATTGAACCACTCTATGTAGTCAACCTCAGTGTGCCATGGAGTGATTTTCAACCAATCACTCTTGGGTACCTACAAATAAATAAAAACTTTTAAAAACTGAAAATTATCTATTGAATCTTCCATTGGATGCATACCTGTACCTTTTCTCTAACACTACTTGACTTAGTCATTTATTCTACAAAATTGAAAAACAAGATTAACTCCTTGTGCGATTATTGAGGGAAAAACCCAAAGAAAGTGATAATCCTTTCTCATATTCTGACTGAGCTAAGAAAAATGAGGGTTTTGGTTGTGCCAATAACGCAAAAGGATAAGGGTGATAAGGAATAATTGGGTCCCTCAAAGCATACCCTAACCCATGTTATTATCATGACTTCTCCTTGCTACTATGGCTACTCCTAAAAACCATCGTGTCCTTCGCTTGTGGAATGTGTTGCTTACCCTATCCACATCGAAGACAAATGTGTGTGTTTTAGGTAGTGGGATGGTGATTTATAATAGAAACCACTATCTCAAGAATATTTTACTATATATTTTTAAACTTGTCAATAATTGATCCATATCATAGCTTCAATAAGGCTTGATATATTTTAGGTTGATTCTCATTTTAACATCAACATAGATCAATATAGTGTAAGTTCAGGTTGTAGACATATCAATACTCATCGAAGTCACATTGATAAAACTTGAGGCATTCTGGAAATTCCAAGAGATATCAATTCATATTAATCCAAGCTATAAGGATTGATATGTATATCAATTGACATTGCTATCACACTGATAAAACTCAAGGCATTCAAGAAATTCTGAAACATATCAATACAAATCAATCTAAGCTACAAGGATTGATGTGTATCAATTTGCATCGATTGCATGCTATTCATATGTGGAATATTTATGAGAATTTACTCATGTTCAAGCTCAATCTAGCAAATTAATATCTATCAATATATTAGCATTGAGTTTCATTACTAAGGTTGAAAGTTACATTAATAGCCTTGGAGTTCATTATCATCTTATTGAGCCTAGTTGCTAATAGCGATAATCTATAGTTTATTATTATAGCGAGACATCAAGACTATGATTTCAATTAATAAAGGAAAAAACTAGGATGTTTTCATTTTTTCTGTAGACATTTATACCTCGATATTATATTGATACTTATATATCCTAATTTCCCTAAATCAATACAAACAATGTCAATCGATATTATTATAATTTTATCTATAGATTATTTACATGTGCTTATTTCTCTTTTAATTAATAAATTTTTATTCTTGGATATGAGTCCACATATAACTTAGTTAGTAAGGCCCTACCTAGAATTAATTGGGCTTAACATCACCTCACAAGGTTTGCTTCGTTAGGTGCAAGAATGTCTTATAAACT
>MNCI01036864.1:131490-172720 GCA_015680685.1 Gnetum montanum
TCCCCTAATTAAGCTAAGGTATGAATCATATCTAGGTTAATTAGTAGAGATAAATTATAAAAGAGAACATGGTAAATGGGAAGATAACTCAACAAAAATGAAAAAGAGGAATAGTAGATGGTAAAAATGAGGTAAAAATAAAAACAAAAAGAAAACAATAGTCTAAGAAGTACAAAGAAACAAAGGTAAAGTAACTCAATAGCATAGCAAGAGGAGTGATTAGAAGTGGAGGTGCCCATTGAGATACCAACTATAGAAGAGTCATTCTATTGCTACCAATATTATACCCTAGTTCTAAGGTAGTGGCATCTCAATTTTATTTGTAATTGCTACCTATCACTTAAACACTCTGCTCATAGAAGGGGGTTCTTATTGGATGCTTGAAGTTGTGAGCTTAGAGAATCATCCCAACTATAAGGTTCTTGTGGGAGTGTGGCTTAGCTCATGCTTGAAGGTTCTTGTGGGATCATCCTTTTATTTTGCTTTTCTTTTCTTCCTTTTTTTTCTTATTTTTTTCTCTTTTTTTCACAAAAAATTCAATATTTGACTAGCTTCAATCATAAGGTTCTTATCGGAGTCAAATTCATTTTGTAAGGGTTGCTCACATGGCATTGATCTTACGTGATATTAGTAGATGCCTTTACCATTAGATAAATTAGGTCGAATATAACACATTCTTTCATCTTAGCGACTCATCCAAGAAAGTATTTAATAGAAACCAAACACTAATAAGCATTGTCCTAAACTAAGCTATCTAGCCATCTTTACTTATGAACATTGTACTTGAATAATATTATTTAAAATCAATAAAGTTTATTCTATGTAAGACACTAAGGCTCATCCTTAGTTGGATTTTGGATTTAAACCTACATATCTCAATGTAGGGGGAGTTATCCTTCTCCCTTGCATTTCATACATGATGCTACCAAATTCTTTATAGTCCCAACTAACAATAGAAGATGCTATTACCATCTACATTTTTCAAGGTGAAAGTTGTAGACTGTAAATACCTTGTTATTAGTTTATTCTATGAACAAAGAGTCTTGTTGAGGGGCACATTTGAAAACTAAGACTTCTAAAATATTTTTGTCATGTAATTCATCAGTAGTGGGATAATTTGAGTCACTTAGCTCTACTAGTTCATCTTCTCTAGATTTCTCAATGTGGTGTTGATGATATAATTGAAGCCTTTGCCCATTGACTAGGAATGTAGTTGAGGAATCATCAATAGGTGTTATTAAGACACTTCCATTTGCATGGGGTTGGACAACTAAATAAGGACCTTCCCATCTAGTTGTTAATTTCCCTGGAAATTTATGTAATCTCATATTATAAAGAAGAACTGTATTACCTATTGAAAAGTATTTTTTAAAAAGATTTTTATCATGTAACATTTTCATTTGTTTTTTTTACTATCTTTTTTTTAGCAAGAGCATGTAGTCACATTTCATCAAGTTCGTGAAGTTGGTTGATTCAAGTGGTCTAGTTCATATCTTCATCAAAGTTAAGTTGTTGGGCTAACCTAAGAGATTGATATTTCAATTCAACCAGTAATAGACATAACTTACCATAAACCAATTGATAGGGTGAGGTAATAAGCACCATCTAATTATTCTTGCATTTTCTATTTTTTTTTGATAGCCAAGAATTTAATGGCTGAATGATTAGTATATACTCTAGTTTTATAACCTATTAGATAATCTCTAAATTTATCTAGAGCATATACAATGGCTAATAATTCTTTTTCTGGAGTTGTATAATTTACTTGGGCTTGGTTTAGAATTTTGAACACATAATAAATCACTCTTTATTTATTATTAATGTATTGTTCTAAAACCACCCCTACTACTATGTTACTAGCATCACACATCAAATCAAATAGATAATCCAAATTAGGTGCATTTAATATAGGGGTTGTGATTACTCATTTTTTCAATTCCAAGAAGGCTTCTTAATAATCATTAGTCCAAAAAAATGAAACATCTTTTTCTAGGAGCATGTATAATGGTTTAGCCATTTTGAAAAAGTCTTTGATAAAACTCCTATAATACCCAGCATGTCCTAGAAAATATTGAAGAATTTTTAAATTAGTTGGAGCTAGAAGTGTAGCTATGACTCTTACTTTTTTGTCATACATCCTTATCCCATTTTTAGAAATAACATGTCCTGGCATGATATCACTTGTAACCATTAAGTGACTTTTTTTCCAACTTAATTTTAAATTCTTATTAATACATCTATATAAGACATTTTTAAGATGTTTCAAAGTTTTATCATAAGTATTCCTATAGACTAAAAAGGCATCCATAAAGACCTCAACATAATCTTCTAACATATTAGAAAAGACTAAGATCATGGCTCTTTGGAAAGTTACTAGTGCATTACAAAGACCAAAATGCATTCATTTATAGGAAAAAGTTCCATAAGGACATGTGAAGATTAGTTTTTTCTAGTCTTCTGTGGCAATAGCTACTTGATTGTAGCCACTAAATCCATCCAAATAATAATAATACTCAAGTCCTTCTATCTTTTCTAAAACTTGGTCTCTGTATGGTAATGGAAAATTTTCCTTTTTTGTATTGTGGTTTAATCTCCTATAATCCATACAAACTCTCCATTTTCCACCTTTTTTGGAAACTACAGTAATGGGGCTTCCCATTCACTATCAACTATTGGGTAAATAATCCCTTCCTTCCAAAGTTTTGAAATTTTTTCCTTAACAATTTGTTTTTAGGCTAGATTAATTTGTCTTGGGGAAATTCTTACTAGTTTTACATTGTTCTCTAGATAGATATGATGTTGGCAAATGTTGGGTGAGATTTCTTGGTGAAGGTCTTCATAACTCCATGCAAATGCCTTAAACTTCCTATGCAAGACTTCTAATAATTTTCTTTCTTGCTCATTAGTAATTTGGAAATTTATTATTAATGATTTATTATAATCAAGGAAAACATACTAAAGTGTACTAGGTAGTTCTCTATGATCCAAGGAATCTTTATTTGAAGGTTTACTTATTTCTCTAATATTTCCTAAGCCCAAATGTAAACTCTAGTCAAGGAGATCTTATTGTTCTTTGGTTGAGGGATCTAAAGGTCTGTTAGCACATTTGGCCATTACATGGAACAGTTGGAATATTTTGTTCAAAATTAGCACAATCCCTAGTTGTAAATTTGCAGTTTCGTATTGTGAGTTGATGGGTATTCTTGGAGAAGCAAGCCACTAGTAAATAATCTTGATGTTGAAGCCTTCTTGGAAAGTGAAATTAAAATGCCAAGTTATTTCCTTTAGTGAAGAATGGAATAACAAACAAAGGAGATGATTATTTACCACAAGAAAGCATACTCTGGCAAAATAAACAACACCGTGGGTAATGGAGTATCAAGAATCAGTTAAGAGTTGGAATCAAGTGAAGGACCTAACGGACTACCAACAGGTTTTAAATTTTGTAAATTTAAATTATCAAAGGATGTAAAGGCTTCTGTATTGCAGACGAATCCAAATTCTTGTAAGTCCAAAGGCCCATTGTTAACGCTGCCGGAGAAAAAAATAGAAAATCGGAAAAACAGAACTGAATGTCGTGGTTTTGGGGCAAATACATCGGCTTGTGCCATTCAGAGTTGCGTCTGCACATCGGCCAGATTTATGTTGCCGAACGTAGCCGTAGCCAACTCGCTGGATGCCGAAAACTATGAACCCGAGTTCATGGAGCGCGTGGGAGGCCCTTCTTTCACGACTGAGCTGTATTGAAGGGGTTTCAGGTAGTAATCGCATGCAGGCTATACTGAGGCCAGTTTAGGATGGAACGCAGTGGGCACATCATCGATTTCAGCAGAGACACTTGTGGCTATTTCGGAAGATGGATTTCAGAAGAATGGATGCCTATTTTGCGTGATGAACAAATTTGGGTTTTCATCCGCAACAATGGCAAATGCCTTAAAATCCCTGCTGGACGTTGCTTGAAGAATCTACACCAAATGTTGGAAGAAAACTTTGTAAGCCAGATAGTTTACCAGTCATCACAGATGGAAAGCAGCGAAATATATGAAGCGATGATCAAATAGTATAATTATCAAAACTTGAAGGGCATTTTTGAGAGGCAAAGGTTACAATAGTTGCAAATCCTTACGGAACACACGGTGACGTCTCCTAATGCAGTGGCTAAGTCTTCTCCTGAGATGGCAGTTGTTGGTAATGATTTTTGGCCGAAGAAGATAATTTGAATCAGTTGCTGGCAGTTGCAGGATCGGTGCCTTCACCTTCGGACTCATATTTTGGGCCATCCCGCATTTAAATTTCAATTATCAGAATAAATTAACTACCACTACCACCAATAAGGTGGATATTATATTATATTTTTTATAAAAAAATCTTAGAGCTTAATGACACTTAGTATTTAAAATTTAAATTAAATTAAATTAGATTAGGGATTTTAGGTTTATTTTGATAAATTACTTACAAAGGAAATATTTATAAATATTAATTCCTCCTAACTTTATGAATAACTTCCTAACTATATAACTCCCTCCTAATTAAATGGGCAAGTAACCTCCTAACTTGTTGGGCAAGTAATCTCCTAATTGGTTGGCCAAGTTACTTGGGAGAGAAGTTACGTGAGATATTTTTGAATATGTAACTTCCCTACCTACCTTTGAACCCTATAAAAAGGCTTTAGGGGTACACTTGGAAAGAGGGAGGGATAAAGGGACTTTTGAAAAAGGAACTTTTGGAAGATCTCATACATCACACATTTGGAGATCACACTTTGGAAGGCTACTAGTTAGCACTTAGGCTCTCACTTGAAGACACTTTGGGGTCTTGAGAAGAGCATTTGTAAAGAATATTTGTAAAGACGATTGCTTGTAAGATGGCTTGCTAAAGGAAAGATTTCAGCCTCTTTGTCATAGTCCTATGAGTTATGTTTTATTTTTGTTTTGCTTAAATTGTTTAGCTAGTGGTTTAGATAGTATCATCCTTGGCAAGTAATTTTGGGATTTTTAGATTACTCTTATTGTTCTTGTTACCTGATAGAAATTTCTATTAAATTTTTTCCATAGAAGCGCCTATCTTTAAAAGCCTTAAGAGCATTTTAGTAGTAAATTTTGTTATTGTGCAACGTGTGAGAACTGCTATTGGGATTGTTGTAAGAGAGCCTTTGTTTGTAGTCACGCCGTTGAACAATTCAGTAGTCAAGAGGGTTCAAAAAATCTTTGGTATTTTGATGGGACCTGAATAGCTTCCTTTTATCTTTAAAGTGAATTTATGTGGTATTTTAATCAAAAATTATCAAGTCTTTTAAAGGTTCTATTTAAATGCAATCGTTGACATCTATTATCTAGTCAAAATGGAGTCTCGTACGTGGTAGTTTACGCAGCAATTTTTGGTAGCATAGTAGGATTGTCTTGAAGAAATTGCTTATTTGAGCCTTGGAAGTTTGAACAATTCGTAGATATTGAATTTGGGATAGCTTTATTGCGAAGTGTTTACT
Organism: Gnetum montanum; assembly: GCA_015680685.1. Classification (NCBI taxonomy): domain Eukaryota; kingdom Viridiplantae; phylum Streptophyta; class Gnetopsida; order Gnetales; family Gnetaceae; genus Gnetum; species Gnetum montanum. The sequence continues at coordinate 136,976 of MNCI01036864.1, forward strand.
TGTATCATTTTACCTTGTTGAAATATTTGAGGTCTACACAAATCTGCTTTCTTTTTCTTTCTGTCTATTTTCATCGAATCTTGCTCTACTTCTAGTTTTCTTGTGGAACGATCTCTTTCTCTGGGGAAAATTAGGAGTGGATTTGCAGAGTTGTTCTCAAATGTTTTTGCAAAATTTTATTTGTTACAAGTAGGTATTATAAGGACCAAATGGACTGGGCAGTTGAACAAAATAGGAAACTTTCAACAACTCACAATACTTGGCAAAGTTAGCTGAATCTCTTTAAAGTAAGTCATTTGTAGTTTACACACAACACAATCGTTACATTTCTCACAACTGTACACCACAACAACACACACACATACTCACATTAACTACTGAGTTTATTTGGAGATATCTGGGCCTTGGTGTTGCTAGAGACCAGAAGGCACCTAAATCCTGTTCGAGGACACTTGTTGGCGGTCGTGTCCCACATAGTTGCCAACAAGGTCCTTCCTCAAAATCATTTAATACTAAGGTTTTCCTATCTTGTGCCATTGCTAAAGTGGGTAAAGTTTAGGACATTTGCACTTCCTTCAAGTCTAAATCTTCTTTTACCTTATCATATATATTTAGTGTAAAAGTAAGGTTGGAAAAAGAGAGTTGAAGTTACCCTGACCTACAACTAATTACTACTTTAGTTTTTGTTAGCCAAGGTCTACCTATTATAATAGGAAAATAATCAAGATCTTTTACTTCCAAAACAACAAATTCAATTAGATATTTTCCTTTTTCTACCTCTATTATCAAGTCCTCTACTATTCCTATTAGTTTAACATTTGATCCATCAGCCAATGATATGATCTTGTTTACTTCTTTAATATCCTCAATATTAAGCATCCTAGCCATTTCAAGAGGCATGATATTAATGTTGGCTCCTAAATCCAGTAGTGCATTTTTAATCACTTGGCCATTTATTTTGATTGGGATAGTAGGCACTCCTGGATCTTGGTATTTTGAAATCTCATGGCTTTGTATGAGTTGAGAGAAAGATTCTCCACTACATAAACCTATTTAGAAATTTTTTCCTTTCTTCTCGTTGTACATAATTCCCTCAAGTATTTACCATAAAGAGGTATGTCTTTTACTGCTTGTTCCAAAGGAATATGTAAGTAAAATTCACTAAACATTTTTTCTAGCTGGGCTTTAATTGTGAAATCCTCTTGTAATTGTTTAGGGAAAGGAGGTATAACTAATTGTCTAGAGAATAGTGGTTGTTCTCTTTTCCTAGTTGGTTGGTTCTCCTCATCTAATACTTGTTGTTGTACTTCTTCTTATGTCCCTACCTCTTTAAATCTTACCCCTTTTTTTAGGTTTAATTGTTTTTCCACTCCTTGTGGTAATGGAATGTAATTACTCTTTTCCTTTCCTTTGAGATGTGGGATTGGGTTCAAGTTGAGATGGTAACTCATTTTTAGTTAAGTCTTGAAATCTTCTTCTAGTCTTACTCATAAATTATCTACTTTCTTATATAAAGGAAGTAAGGCTTTGGGTGAGTTTATCTAAGTGTTCATTAGTTGGATTTTTAAATGGACTAAAATTATTTTGAGGATACTATTGTGGGTAAAATGGTCATTGAGGAAATTCGTTATTGGTTGGCTCTTATATTGTTGGAAAGTCTTCATTGACTCTTGCACTTCCTCTTGACAATATAACAAGGTTGGACAGGTTCTTTGGCCATGTTAGGGGCTACCACAGATGTTTCATATTTCACTTTGAATTGCATGAGCCTATTTCTTAATCAATCGTGTCAACTTATCCACTTTTCTATTTAACTAATCTATTTTTTGGGTCATGCCTTGCATAATGTTGGATTTTGGCCAACGTTTACTTTAATAAACTAACAAGTCTATGATTTTCTAGCCATCTTTCAGTGTCACATTTAAAATATTTCCTCCACATGCAAAGTCAACATTTTTCCTACAATAAGGTAATAAGTCTTATACAAAGATTTGAATTGATTGATGGATTGGGAATCTAGGGTTTAGATTCTTTAAGCACAACCCTTTAAATATATCAAAGGTACACTCATAATCTTCATCCTCATGTTGCATGAAACTCATTAATTATTTCCTTAATGAGTACAACCTATCATTACAAACAAATCTCTATAGGAAAGCATTTTTAAATTCATCCCATGAACTAATTTGTGTTCTAAGGATTTGTAGCCAAAAATCATCTTTGTCTTTCAAGGTTGATTTAAAGGCAATCATCTTATGTGGGTAACATGGCTAATGTTATTTCAAATTCTATTATGTGGGTAACCAGATCCTCATCATTTGTCCCCTTAAAAATAGGTAATAGGTGAATTTTTTTAACTTCTACATCTCTCCCTTGCAAAAAAACCATCAGGCCTTGAGGTATGATGGATGTTCTTTGATTCAATAACTCTCCAAGGATTTTTCTTGGATAGGGCTAACTAACTATAACATTGGAACTTAAAATACCAAAGGAGAAAGGTATTAAACTTAAGGAGAATGGAGGAGGTGTATGATGTGAGGATGATCCCATTGTGTAAGTAGAGGTTACTATTGGGATTACTATAGGACCTAGTATAGACACAGAAACTAGTAGTGGAGTTTGTAAAGTCAAAGGACTTATTGGTTGGGTAGTTCCTCCAATTCTGGTTACATTAGTTGATATTGGGGTAGTATTTTAAGACCCTACTCCAATAGTTGAACTCATGGCTAATATTGTAATGGTTAAAGTATCAAATAGAGGATTAACAAATATGGAAAAATTATGTGGTGTTTTTTCTTTAGAACTTTACTTTGTCAAAGGGGAAGAATAATCAAAATTTAATTGTATTGGTTCCTCTTGGTTTTGTTTTTGATTGACCTTTGTATGTTTGTAAAGGCTAAGAGTGTTCCTAGGAGATTGAATACGTGTTGGTTTCTTTGGTTGCTTTGACTAGTTTCACTTAACAAGAACACTCTTCATTGGTACATTCATGGGTGACCATTCCTAAGATTATATAAAATGATTTAATAACTACTACTATCATAGCTTTAATTGCAACTTTTTTAATGATTTCAGCTAGTTGTGCAAGAAGAGAAGCTAATTCCTAGGATTTTTCTTTATTTTTAGATTTTATAATGTAAGAAAAACAAGTAAAAGAAACCATGTCTCAAATTACTTAAATGAAAGAAACATAAAATAAAATGAAATGAAATGTTCCTGAAAAATAAAAAATTTAAACATACAATACCCTTGATGAAGATTGACTCTACTTGCCTCCCTGGCAATAGTGCCAAATTAACAAGCCAAGAAAAATTCACTGCTAGATACCTTTAATAATTATTTTGTTGCATAAATTCTCATCTCGTTTTTAACTGACCCGTGATTCATATTTGTGGAGGATTGGTTCCAAAGTGAAAATATCAGCAAGACAATAAATTATTAGAATTGAATCCAAACAAATTCCATACTTATGGTTGTCACTCATAAGTAAAAGCATGCATGTTCATCCCAACTTCTAATCACAAGTTCAAGAATGAAGATTTATGATTAAACCAAATTGAAGTCATAGATACAAGCATAAATTATGAGTATTACAAGGAAGACTTCACCTAATCTATGATTCTACCTTACTATCTTGATAATGCAACAACCTCGATAGCCCAACAATGAACTCTAATGCTCTGTAGTTGCCACAAGGCTCAACAAATCCTCACTTTAATAATTTCAAAGGGAATTAGACTTAAACTTAACGTGGATTTCCTTGGGCATCGACTCTCTTTCTTTCTTTCCCTCTTTGTGTTCCTCTCTCAGCATGAGACAGGGCATTTATTTATACCATAAGGATATTTAGAATTAGGTATAGGATAATTGATTCTTATCATGGGTGTCGATGTTAATCAATGTATGGTTGTCAATTTACATCGTGGCCTCAATCTTCCTCGATCATCACTGCAAGTCGCCTACTTCTACCTTCATTGATATCCTAATTGTTATTCTTGTTTTTGTTCTTCAAAATTCAAGGTATTGATCCTCATCGCTATCTCAATATACATCAATGTCATCCATATCAATTCCCATCACTATTGTGATTACCTATGATAGCCAAAAATAAACGTCATTAGCTCATATCGATTTGTCACAGAAATCGATGATCTTCAATATGTAAAATCATAAGAAACAAAAATACTTTGTCTATACTATATAAAATTAAACAGTTTATGAGGTTTAACAAAAATCTTGCCAATCCAAAAATTTGTTACTAAAATATCGACTAGGATGAATAAAATGTAAAACTCCTTAGATGAGAAGTTCCAAACTACTCTCAAGGTAGTAGAAGAGAAGATGAAGCAAGGTAGTAGTAAAGATAGAAGGAGATAAAAAGATGCAAATGGGAATCATTATTAATAAGAAGATAAAGGTGTAGTGGTTGATGAGATTACAGATTTGGGGATAGATGATGATGAATGTGCCATTTGCCAATATAAATATCCCATAGGATATTACCCCATAGTATCACATCTGCAAGAATCCTAGGTATATGTGTTAAATATAAAATTAGTAAGGAAGAAACCACCTAGGAGATTGCCTTATCCACGAGGCAATTATAGGTACCAGTTTCACCAAACACAATATTATCCAAGTGGAGTATCACCTTAACCTCAAGAGAAATATTAGCAATGGAAAAATCCATAGTCGTGAGGGATGCCACCACTGCAACAACAATATCCTTACCAAGAGTCAAACCCTTATGGATATTATGTACAATAGCCTTTATCTCCTCATGGCTTTACAAGCTACACTCCTTTCACTTAGCACTACTACTATTGATGAGTGGCGAGGTACCCCTACACTCAACCATACAAATACGAGCATAACACGTGCGATCCGGTCAAACTCCATAGACTAAGTGCCTACATACCTCATGGAACACTTAAGGTTAATTATTCATTCTCTTACCAAACTTACTTGTATTTTTCATGTTGTATGGTTAAGTTCGAGGTATATGATTTTTATAGCTTTTTCGATTTTATCTCCTATGCTGAAAAGTGAAGGGTTGAAGAGACTAATTACTATTTTAACTAACTAACTAAGTCTGAATTAACCTAGTGTTAGCATCCGTTCCCACTTACCATTCACACCCTGAACCAATGCAACCGTGGTTACCAAACGCTAGTCGTTGCTGGGATCACCACGCGTAATGCACATGCTCGAAGCGATCGTACTAAGACACTTAACTAGGAGAGAAGGGTTGAGAGAGATTTAATTCCTAATAAAGCATTTAAATGGAAAATAGTAAATAATAATAAATAAAGTCCTAATTAGCCTATTCCTTGCACTACAAGGCTTATCCAGGAAGTTTGTCTTTATTGCCATACACAAACTTATGTTCAGGTATAATGTCTGTTCGAATAAAGATCCGTTCACTTTGGAGCCCCTACTACGGGCACATGGAAAATATTCTATCTTTGGAGGGATCAAACTACCAGATTTTCACTATGGTCTAAGCCTAGGATGGAAAACAAGGGAGAGTTGCCTCTTATTTATAGACTTTGTGGCGTACCGCGATATTGCGTATGCGATATCGCATGGAATGCAATATCGCGGTCCATGTGATATCGTGTCCCATCATACCCCCATCGCTAAATAAAAACTCATCCTCAAGTCCCTTACAATAATATCAAGAAGGTATGGGATTATTGACTCAAAATGAAACTAATGGGATGACTTGTGAATGGATCATCATTACAAGACAAGACAACACTGGTGTTCATGACAACAAGGGTGAACACCTTATTACATTGACATCAAGCCTCATTTGGCAGCTGAGAAAGAGAGAGAGAAAGAAGTGTTGCTACTGCCAATGCCAAGATTGCACCTTTCGTTACCCATCCGTAAGCGCACCATCGGTCGTGCTCCTTGCATAGCTTCTTCCAGCACTGCTCCATTCCAAGTGTTCCTTCCAGATCCAATCCGTTGTTGCATGATTGCCATCTACACACACAACACAATCTTATATTAGCAAGGGTAAATGAATTTCAATGTAGTTGATACCTTGTTGCGGTGAAAGGTCCATTGGCTGAGTTTTGGTATGGCTAATTATGGGTCTGGAGATATAATGTTCATGACTACCGAAGGAGTAGGGGTTAGGAGAAAATCAAAAAAATTGGAACCCATACCCCCATGACTAATCGCAAACCTCTAGTAGTGATAGAATGGAGAAAGAAAAGGAATAATAAAGATAGATAAAAAAAGGACAACTATGACATCGATGAAATGGATGTCAAGATGGAAATGAACAAAATAAAATTAATTGCAAAAATGTTAGGGAAAAGAAGTTAACTAGTGCACCAAATAGGAATGTTAGTGGGTCATCCCCAAAGCAGGCTCATGCCCTTAATGCCTTGAAAAACCCACATTCAAAGAGTCTGCAGGCTCTAGGAATGTCATTTGGAACAAGAGTTAAAGTCTTAACCGCAGGAATTTGCCAAAAAGAAAACAATGCGTCAACTAAAATACACACTAATGATACAACCGGCAATGAGGCGAATAATGGAGAGAAGGATGGAGAGAAGAGAATGGAATGGAATCCCAAGAACAAGGTGGTGTACAGCCCCTTATGTGTTTCATGATTAATGTGACTTAGCAAATCTCATTCTAAGTCCAGCCTCAAACAAACCACTTCCAGTGACTTCACATTAATGCATTCGGTCAATCCATCCCCTTAAAGTAACAAGAATGTCATCACCCAAGAGTCACCACCATTCCAATGAAACAAGGAGGAGAGAGTGGGAAGCGAGAGGGCCTTAGTTAGAGGGAACATTTTTATTTTGAGTTCCATAACTAGTGCTTGTAGCCCATGGGATTATTTTGTCTAAGGGGTGTGCTTTGAATTCTCACTGTCTTTTTTTTTATGTTTTATATGTTTATGCGTGAGAACCACACCATGCAAATACTTTGTTATTTTTATTGCTCAGGTTCCCGAGAATTGGGTAACGTCGAAGCGGCAAGAAAACTCAAAAAGAAAACATCCAAGCACCCAAGAGAATGGCCAACACAAATTCATCAAGTTCCCTTGAAGTCACACCCTTTTCAATCCTTGAGTCCATCTTTAGTTTGAGAAATGCCCAGTCACCGATTCATTAAAATTCTTATTTAGAAAGAGACTGTACATTTTCAAGCTGAGAGAGACCATAGAAACTGGTGGATGAATGGATGAAATGAACTCATTACCTACCATATCAAAAGAAACATACCTTAGTACATGACTTAAAGGTAAAAACCAACATTGGCAATCAATATGAAAAACAGTTCATACCATCATGAAGAACACTCATTGGGTGACAAACTTACACGGTGGATAACACGCGCACACACACACACACACAAAATGAAAAAGTATAACAATGTTGTAAAAAAACAAACAAGAAAAGTTAAAGAAATTTGTAAAACAAAAACAAGAAAAGTTAAAGAAATTTGTAAAACAACAATGTGTAAGACAAAAATGTGTAAAACAAGAACGTGTAAAACAAAAATGTGTAAAACAAAAACGTGGAAAAAAATGTGTAAACAAAAATATGGAAAACAAAAATGTGTAAAACAAAAACGTGTAAGACAAAAATGTGTAAAATAAAAACTTAAAAAGAACTGAGGTCCCAAATGATTAGCATAGGTGGCCATCTCCCCCATGACTGAATGGAAAGGGAGAGATCTAAAATAATGAGCACCTATTTGAATTTCTTAGGAGTGTCCAACTTCTCCCAGTTGATGTTCTTAGATTAAGGGGTGGAAGTTGGTGACACTCATATTCCAAGGTATCTATGCCTTTGTTGTTGGCATGGGTTACTTCCTTAGTTCATTCCATGCATATATGTTGGTTGCTCTTTCGAGTAGCTGTCAACCATAGGGTGTCTACTACTTGTTGTGTGGTTGCTACATATAGGCATCTTTGTTTCAAAGTTTCAAGGGCACACCTGTTGCATGGAGGAGATGTTGTGTGTTCCTTCATGTCATCACCTGAACAATCATTGTATGTGAGGCATGGAACTTTCCTCTTCTCGATCTTTCCATAAATGTTTACCTTAGAGATTTCCAAGGAAAGATCACAAATTCCTAGGCATGTGTCTACTATACTCATTCATGCCCTTCCAATTATAATTGGGAAGTCCCCTTAGTTGTTGTTGACTTCAATCACCAAGAAATCAACTAGGTATAACCAACCACACACAGTGGTAATCTGTCCTCCACCAATCCCAAGCGAATGGTGATGGACTAGTCTGCCACCTCTAGTTGGATGTTGCTCTTCTTAAGTTGGGGTAGGTTCCAGGCTTGATACACCTCTCGTGAAATTAAGTTAACTCCAGAACTTGAGTCAAGAAGAGCCTTATGAGGTTCGCTCCCGGTGACTTGGAGATAGATTAAGAAACTTCCAGGGTCAGATAGTTTCCTGGGAAGGTGGCCTACCTTGATCCAGTCAGTTACAGTATGTGTTAACATAACCGTATGCATTAAGCTCTGATTTTGGACTAAAGGAAGCCCCGAAGCCTTTTGTGTCAGAGACGTGATCACAGACTCAACCGCTTGTTGTTGTGAGAGCTTGTCTGGCCTTCTGGTTCTGAAGAAAGATCTTCTCTTTTTACGGTTGTCACAACTAGCAGCAAGTTGAATGTTTACAACTCTCATAGCGTTGCATTGCTGCGGTTAAGTGGGAAGTTCCCCTTGCATTGTTGGAGAAAGAGGTGTTATGGGAACTACCGATGGAAGAGGTGCGGACGGATTAGGAGGATGGTATGGGTATGGAATGTCTCCCGAAGGAGAAGGAGTCCTCCTAAAGTACTCCCAAACTTGGTAGTGATGTTGGGGATTTTTGTGACCCATGGAGTCACTTGGGGAAATCGGCTACTGCACATAGTATCCATAAGGATCAGGCTGTCAGTAAGGGTATTGATGTTTCGACGCTAGCATCCCCCATGACTGTGGGTATTGCCACTACTGATGTTGTCCGATGGGTTGTGGTGGAGTTCCACTTGGATAGTACATCAGGGGTTGGTGGAACTATCCTCGGTTACCTTGGGGATAAGGTAACCTACGGGGTGTCTGCCATTTATTGAGTCTCAGGTTGAGTGCATACATCCCAGACTCTTGTAGATGTAAGATGATTGGACAACATCCCTTAGGATGGTCATAGTGGCAGATCTCACATCCACCGTCATCATTTGTGTCTAAGTCCACAACCTCATCAGAGATAGTTATTTTCCCCTTACCCTTGTCACGTGCAGGGCCTGAATCTCTCCGCTTTTTATTGTCCTTGTTACTACTTCCTTCCTCCTTAGACTCTTCTACAATTTTCAAGACAATTTCAATTTTACTTTCTAAGGAGCTCCATACTTCATCTACCTTAGCTGATACTTCTGTTGTTAGCTTTTGAATCGGCAAGGTTTTTCTATTCACCAGCTCTTCGATTGGTGACTCATCCTCTTCATCGCAAAATCTCACTTCCTTCTTTCGAAGAGAGGGATCATGGTTATATTCTTTCACACTTTCCCTTTTTTGTAGTTCCCCTTCTTCTTTGGCTACTTGTTCCAACAAGCAATGAATTTCATGGGATCTAAGTTCTGATAGTCTCCCTTGAGCATAAGTCCCAAGGGTTCTCCTAGTTTCATACCTTAGCCCATCTACGATGTGGCAGAGTTGATCCCGTTGTGCGTAACCATGGCCTGGGCAACGATGTAACAATGCATAGTAGTAGCCCATGGTAGCATCCAAGGGTTCATGAGTACCTTGTTTCCATCCTTGGATCTGCTTATGCAAATTAGACACTCTGGAGTACGTCTGATACTTATCGTTGAAGAGTTCTAACATTGTACTCCATCTCCTAATGGTTTCCGATTCTAAGGACTGGTACCAACTCTCTACTTCCTTAATGAGTGTCCTGGGAAACAACTTCAGTTTCTGCCACTCGTTCTCTATGTTTTGCAAGGTGCAAGCATTGTGGAATGCCTATAAATGATTTTGTGGATCTGCATTGTATGCCCCTTCGAAGTGTGGGATATTGTTCATGTCTAGGTGCTTGATCCAACTATCTTTTAAATGCCTTGTTGGTATCCTAACTACCTCCGTTATATTCAACATGCTTCAGGTGGCAAGTAGGGTTCATCATGATCATCTCTTTCATGACATCTATGATGTCTCCATTGTTCCCTACTTTCCTTTCGTTCATGCCCTTGTCCTCTCTCTCGAGTCTCTCGTTGAGGTCTCTCATTTTGTCTACCTCTATCTCACCGTTATGCTCTCTATAACTGCGCCCAGAGGTGGAAGGAGAGGGTGAATGATGTGAAGAAGGGGAAGAAGAAGGAGAACCATCGCCATGATGATGTTTCCTACCTTCTCTTCTATGGCTTCGGCCCCGATCATGATGACGATCTGAGTGCCCATCCTTGTCATCTGTTGTTGTTCCCTCAGTGAACAGCTGGTGTTCACGAGGATCAGAATCAGGGTTATGTATTATGGGGTGTAGGTTCTGATACCCCACCTCCTCACTATCGTTAGGATGGGGAACATCCTTTGATAGAGAACCTATTACAAGTGGTTCACCATCTCTGATTTCACTTAGGACGTGCAGGACCTCTTTGCCCTTCAACAATGTATGTTGGCTCTCCTGCCTTGAGTCCCTCATACATTGTGCAGATGTAGGATAGTAATCCCTTATGTTAAAATCACCTATAACGTATTCAGCATAGAGCTGAGTCATGCCAATCTGTGCCAAAGCACGGAGGAGCATGTTGGGGACTACACAATCCAAAGGTAACATTATGTTACCTTGCAAATCTCTCCAGCGCATTTGTTCATCTTGATGGAAGATAAAAGTAAAATTAGATATATACTCATCAAGATGAGTATATGTCACCCTATATTTTTGAGGAACTGGCAGATTTAGGTTATGTGTTTTTTATTACCGACTGTTCTTTGTATGATCCCTAGGTGGTGAATTGCTCTTGTGAGAAGAAGAAGAAGACATTATGTCTTATTGGTGTGTTATTTAACCGTTATATAAATTTTCTTATTTAATTAACCCTAAGGTTAGTTTAAGCTCCCAATGATGTGAATGATCTCTTATGTTCTACTTAGCGCACAAACACTTAGTCCCTGGCAACGGTGCCAATGATGAGTGGCGAGGTACCCCTACACTCAACCATACAAATACGAGCGTAACATGCATGATCTGGTCGAACTCCACAAACTAAGTGCCTACACACCTCATGGAACACTTAAGGTTAATTATTCATTGTCTTCCTAGACTTACTTGTATTTGTCACGGTGTATGGTTAAGTAAGTCCGAGGTATATGATTTTTATAGCTTTTTCGATTTTATCTCCTATGCTGAAAAGTGAAGGGTTGAAGAGACTAATTACTATTTTAACTAACTAACTAAGTCTAAATTAACCTAGCATTATCATCCATTCCCACTTACTTTTCACACCCTAAACCAATGCAACCGTGGTTACCAAACGCTAGTCATTACTGGGATCACCACATGTAACGCACGTGCTCAAAGCGGTCATACTGAGGCACTTAACTAGGAGAGAAGGGTTCAGAGAGATTTAATTCCTAATAAAGCATTTAAATGGAAAATAGTAAATAATAATAAATAAAGTCCTAANACTACAGGCACATGGAAAATATTCTATCTCTGGAGGGATCAAACTGCTAGAGTTTCACTACGGTCTAAGCCTAGGATGGAAAACAAGGGAGAGCTGCCTCTTATTTATAGACTTTGCAGCACACCGCGATATCGTGTACGCGATATCGCGGGGGATGACACAATATCATGCGGGATGCAATATCATGGTGGACGTGATATCACGTACACGATATCGTGGCCCATGCAATATCATGTCCCATCAACTATCCTATATAATATCATTGAATCCCTAATCCAAAAGATAATTCCCTCTCCATTGATCCTCCTCCATATTAATCACCTAATCTTTCATCTTCTAACATCATTTCTTTGCCATATGCACCATCAATGCAAGGGAAAATTCCAACGTAGCCACAATAATGCAATGCTATGAGGGTAGTAAACTTACAACTAGATGATTATCTAGGTGGATATGAGCATAAGCCTCAAAATAAGGCTTTCTTCAAGCCATATAGTCCATAGAAACCCTTAAAGACATTCATAGCTACTAATCCTATATCACAAGTTTTTGAAATTACCCTTGAGTCTCCTTCAAACCAAACATTCTCCAATGTCCACACTTTCATGTTGATCCACATGGTTACAAATTAAATCAATTCTAGCCATCTTTCCATGAAATAATTTGATCTTGGAAGTCCCCTCATCTATTTGCAAACCATAGGAAATGATCCATGTAGCACTTTACTAGATTTGAGTTATGGGATAAACTTAATTTCTTAGAAAATGTATGACTTGTAACCTACCTCTATTAAATAAATGCAATATCAAGTTAGAGCTTGTGAATCAATCCATCACTATTCTATTAGGATTAATGGAGAACATTGTAACCACTGTTTGCAATTGGCTATACCCAACAAATTTCCTAGTGATCCATACGGAAAATTGCAAGAGGTAATTTTCTATTATCATGAGAAGAACTTGGCTTAGTCCTATTGATGCCAAGATGGGGATTAAAAACCTTTCCTTGAAAATCTCCAAGGAAAACGAGTTTGAAAAGATTAAGAAGAAGTGAGTTCCATATATCACATATAGTGATATAGGGTACCATTGCATGCATAGAATATGGACCAAGAAAAGCACATCCATCATAGCATACAATAAGTATGCTAAACATTAAGTGTTCAAAAGTTCCTATATGTAGTAGCCACAAAATAAGAAGGTAGCCAATGATTGACAATCAATCACAGTTTTGAATCCATAATATGCATGAAACTAGTGAACTCCTCACAAATGCATACATTGATAACACAGATGGAATGGAGCAAATCAATAATCAACTCACCCACCAAAATGAAGAGATGTATTAGGAAAGTTGGAAATCCCAAACGATTTCAAGCAAGATTCCCTTGAACTAAAGGCTTTACCAACAACATTAGAATATTGTTTTCTTAATAATGGCAAGTCGATAAGAATTAATGTCAATTTTCCCCAAGACTAGAAAAAGAACCTGTTGAAAGTAGTAAACAAATGACCAACATCCTTTGCATGGTTATATCATAAGCTAACAAAGGCTAGATCCATGAATATGCTAGGATCGAATCTATACATATTCCTCTATCAAGCTAAGGAGGAAACCACAAAGAAGATTGAATCCCAAGCTTAAGAAGATTACATATTCCTAATTGAAATTGAACAACTTCTTAAGGTAGGATTCATCTACCCTATCACTGACAATGAGTGGGTGATCCCACCCATCATTATGCCAAAGAAAGAAGGAAAATAGAGAGCCAGTATAGATTTTTAGCTACTAAATATGGTAATATTTAAGGATCATTTCCCATTGCCATTTGTGGACCAAGTGTTAGATACAATTGCAAGGCATAACTACTATAGTTTTTTGGATGGTTATAGTAGCTATAACCAAATCCAAATAGCACTAGAAGATCATGTCAAGATAACAATCATAAGTTCCTAGGGGTCTTTCACATATAGAAATATGTCCTTTGGCCTATGTAATGCCCCTACAACTTTCCAATTACTAGTACTTAGCATTTTTCAATAGCAAATCAGTAGTGGTATGGAAGTTTTCATGGATGACTTCTCTACCTATGGTACCAACTTTGAGCAAGCCTTGGACCCTCTAGAGAAGGTGTTGAAGCGTTTTGTGGAAATAAACTTATACCTCAATTAGCAGAAAAGCAACTTGATGATCCAAGAAGGCATTATTCTAGGGCACCAGATTTTAGAAAAAGGGATTGAAGTAGGCCCAGAGAAAGTACAGGTGATCTAAGGAATTACCAGACAGCCTCAAATTGTAAAAGATGTGAGTTCATTCCTTAGACATACTCATTACTACATGTACTTCATTGCAAATTTTTCCAAGATAATCAAACTACTAGTAGATCTTACAAAGAAGGATGTACCTTTTGACTAGACTAAGGAATGTGAACAAGCATTCCAACAGTTAAAGGAAAAGCTTATAGAAAATTCCATTCTATGAGCTTCAAATTGATTAACACCATTTCACATAATGATAGATGCATCCAACTATGCCTTCAGGTGGTTCTTATACAATTGGATGATTGAAAATGTTCACATTATATCCATTGTACAAGAAAAAGCATTGTGGATGCATAACTAAATTACACCACCACTTAGAAAAAGCTCATGGTAGTGGTGTATGCCTTTAAAAAATTCAAGCAATATGTGCTTAAATATCAAATCTTCATGCACACTAACCACAATGCTATTGGTTTCCTAATGAATAAGCTAGTAGTGAGACCCCATTTTATATAGTGACTAGTGATTTTATAGGATTACGATTTGACCATGTTGGATAGGAAGGAAACCAAGAACATGGTTACCAATTACTTATCTCAATTGACATGGGACAACAAAGAGGATCAAGAGCCTTTATCATATCAATTTTTAGATGAACTTCTCTTTGCTAAATTCATTAATGTTCAAGAGCCTAAGGGTACTAATTATGACGATGATTATCTCTCTTATCTTCTTACATAAGAAACTCTGATAAAATGGGATAATAAGAAGAAAAAATAGTTTCTTCACCAAGTCATGCATTACAAGGAGATACAAGATAACATGTATAAGATTTTTGCTAATGGCATAGTTTGATGATGTGTACCTAATGAGGATCAATTGCGCATCCTCGAAGATGCTCACGAGGGTCCTTAAGGGAACCACTATGTAGGAAGGAGGACAGCTACAAAGATCCTCATGGTAGAATATCTTTGGCCAATAATCTTTATGGATTCTTATCATTTGTCTTGTTCATGTAAACACTATAAAAGGAATGGAGGAATGATTGTATGAATGGAAGGGCTCCAACAATGAATCCAACCACTGGAGCCTTTCAATATTTATGGTATTACCTTCATGTGATCCATCACTCCCATGTCAAATAGAAAGGTTTACATCAATGTTGAATACTATACCAAGTGTGCAGAAGCTACAAAAATATTATATTATACATCCACCACTACAGCATGGTTTATATAACAATAGGTGGTAAATAGGTTTGATGTACCAAGAGCACTCATTTCTAATAATGGGGCCCATTTCACATAATCTACTTTTCAAAAACTAATGCAACATGTGGGAGGTATAACATAAACTCATAACCTCCTATCACCCCAAGCTAGTGATCAAGCTAAAGTTACCAATAGGGAGCTCACTAGGATACTAACATGAACAATTAGTAGGTATATGAAGGACTAGAGTACCAAACTTAATGATGCTCTCTAGGCATATGACTCAACTTCAAAACTTCTTATTAGCTACTCTTCAAATGAGTTGATGTTCAAAAAGTTACCAAAACTTCTAATCCAAGACAAACTCTATACACTCACAACTACCTATGAGCTTGACCTTAACATCAATCTAACACAGAAATAAAGACTAATGATACTTAATATGCTAGATGAGAACTGACAAGTAGCCCTGATGATAAATGAAGTGCACAATATACATTGCAAAAAACATCATAATTCATGAATAAGAAGAGTTAAATTTTAACTTGGTAATAGGGTTCTCTACTAGAATCCCATGCATGTGCCATAACGCACTAAGTTTCAAATGCTATGGGAAGGACCTTATATCATACATGCAACTTTTCCTTCTGGAGCCATGACCATTTCCCATCCTTTGAGCCCTCACAAAAATTTGTTGATCAACATACAATAAGTTAAGCCATTCATGGAACAGAAGGTAACCAACAACACTAATACCTTTGAATAGGGTCACTCCATTTTTCAAATCTCCTATTCTTAACATAGTCATCAAGGAGATGGCCATCCATACTAATTTCTTCATCTTTTTTTTACATTATTCTTTATATGTTTATCATTTTCTTGCATATTTTCTTATTTATTCTATATATTTTTCCTTTTATTTTTTCTTTTATAAAGTTCATTTAGTTTATTGGAAATCTTGGATTTTATTATTGCTACTACAAATCTAGAAAGCTACAAAGGAATCTATCAACCTTATGGTTGATTAACCAAATGACCAATTCTTATCTTTGGATTATATAATCTACTAAAACTCTATCAATTTTCTAATGGTATTAGGCAATGAGTTCATGAAATCCACCCATTCCATATATTCCATGGAAAATTAGTATCTTGGAAGCACAAGGTTCTTTCACATTATAACTTAACAAAGTAATCAATGATCTTGATGCCCAATGAACTAGGAAAGGACCAAATAGGAATGGAATAGGGTGTGACCTTAAGAGGATTTGATATGGTTTTCCTTAATATTGTTCTTAAGGTTCTATGGCACTTCACTGGTATATCATCACTGCTACTATCGACCATAAAAAAAATCATGTCTTTGCATGATGTGGTTCCCATGAAAAAAAAATAACACTGAGATTCAAATCACATTCCTTAAACTAAATAATGGGCTATAAGCAAGGATTATGTGGCTAGAAAGACATGTTACCCATGCCTAAATACACCCCTCTAACTAAGGCCCTCTATACTTCCTTCGTTTCTTTTCTTTTTCTATTG
Source organism: Gnetum montanum (assembly GCA_015680685.1). NCBI lineage: Eukaryota > Viridiplantae > Streptophyta > Gnetopsida > Gnetales > Gnetaceae > Gnetum > Gnetum montanum. Next base: position 153,647 of record MNCI01036864.1, read on the forward strand.
GAGTAATGGTTTTTTGATTGTTCTAGACTTTTGATCAATGTAGAGAAGACATATGTTAATGTAAGATCACTAAAAGTAGAATGGACTTGGTTTCAACTTGGAATGAATTGGTATTGGATCATGTTAATCACCAATTCCACGAAGAACCTTATATGATTAGGATGCTAATGATCTCTTCCACATCCTCTCTTTCTACCATTTATCCATTCATGATTTACCACCGTACTGCCTCATGCCATAGAAAATTTTTTAGTTTTATTTCTATATCATATAATCCTTAGATAATTGTTTCTAGGTATGGGATTTAACTTAACCATTCATCATCCTTGGGACCCACATGCTCCTTACAATAAAGGTATGAAAGGGCACATGAGGCCTATGCCTACTTTGGGGAGAATCCACTTGCATTTTTTTGGTCTAATTTTAGTTAAACTCCATACCAAATATCCTTTGACTCATCAATAATCCCAATAACATTCTAACATCTATTTTTGCTCTATTTTGGCGTCATAACTTCATCCAAATCCACCCAAATTATTTTTCCTAACACTAAACCTACCATCTTCTATGTTGTTGTCATTATTCTCCATCTTTCTCACTTCCATCAAGCTCTTGATTCATTTCAAAACTTGTCTAGAATTCCTCTATTTCTTAATATGAAAAAGAGCTAAGAATAGCTATGTTGACATAGCCTCATTGATGCATGAGTTGATGCAACTTTGTTAATGTAGTATAAAAAGTCTATATATATGTGTGATACTTGGCTCATTTTTCACTATTTGGAAACAGATTTAGAAGATTTTTTATAGTCTTTCAAATCCTAGTAACCTTTCGAGCCTCATAACTCACACACCGCTTATACATTTTCACTTGTTTTTTGATCCTCAAATTATCAAAGGTAAGCTTTATGTCATGGGGGACACAAATCTTTGATTTTTTTGTAAAAACAATTTTAAATTTTTCTAACTCCCCATGGTCAACCTTTTCAAATAATATTAAATTAATCACCATAAGGATTAAGATCAATAAATAAAATCCAATAGCTAAGGAATAAAATAATATTAAAATAATACACTTAGCCAAGCTCACAAATAAGCATTCAAATGATCAACTCTTAACACTTGATAACTAAACATAACCCATTCTAAAAAGAAAGGCATCTAAATAACTAGAGGCTATGAACTAAAAAGCTAATCATGGGATATGTTTATGATCACAGATGGCACCAAAATGAGAACCACAAGTGGGAGAGCCTTTGTAGGCTAGGGAAAAGTAACCCCAAGGAGGAAAGAACAAACAACAGCAACAACTGAAACAACCCCAAGAACAAGCAACTGAGGTTATCCATGATACTAGACCTCTTTGGGAGGAACCCTAAGTGGAATCTATTAGGCAGATCCCAATGACAAATTCAGCCCAATCTAGGCAAGATGAGACTTCAAGGCCAAGGCCTAACCTATAGGTCATCCTCACAGAGGCATGTTTCAAGTGTATCAGGAGCAAGGAGGTCCAAAGTTCTATCCTTCAAGAACTAAACTTTGGATCCTTCTTAGAGCTAGCATTGGAGGAGGTCCACACACAACTACAAGGGTATCCCTCGTGGCTCATTCTCTCTAATAGCAGAGAATGATACATGGAAGATACTTATTTATTCTGGAATAACTGACAAGGATATGCATTTGTAAATATCAAGAATATAACAATCTCCTACTCAATTGAGGCCATAACAAAGGCCCTTAATTTTCCTAATATAGAGGCAAAATTAGCTAAGATATTAACACAAGTGGATCCAAAAGCCAAAAAGAAATGAATCCAATGATGCTATGAGATGAACTTCAAAGAGTACAGTTCTCTCACAAAGGTGAAGAGAGCATACTTTAAGATTGTAGCCTATCATCTAAACCCAACAGTGAGGTCAAGTAAGGTGACAACTTTCTCTGCCCATGCATGCACAATTGTGAGTGGGAAATTCCTAGTCAGTCTACCCCAACTCATTTTCCTAAAGATGAAAAAATGCTCTAAGAAAAATGAGAAGGGTAGAAAGATACTCCCCATTTCATGTCTCATCTACAAGTTATGCAAAAGGGAAGGACTAGCTCACTATTTCAATGACATGATCTACCATGCTCCTGCCACATCCTAGTAGGGGATGATGAAGGTTAAGGCACTAGCCAAGCTATAAGAAGAAGAGTAGCCACCACCACCACCACCACCTACAATCCTAAAGACTATACCATAGATGCTTGCAGTTTTTGAAAGACTTAAGAAACTTTGGAAGCAATAATTGCAACAATAGCAGGACTCTTCAGGTGATGGAGAGTCATCTATTTACCATCCAACCATGAGCCATCTTAATGAAGTTGCAAGGATCATAGGTTTCCTCAATAATGAAATGCCTTATTATTCTCTAAAAAAAGAAGCCATGCATCCATCAAGCCTAATCCAAGTACCAAGGATATCACAGTGTCCATTCCTAGGTAAACATTCCCTAAGATTTTAAAAAATGTTGTGACCTTCTTTGTCATGTTGGAGGAAGATGAGAAGGCGATGGTTCTAGTAATGCCACATAGGGGCTAGAAGATGATAGTGGAGCTGGTGGCTAATAGGGTAGCAAAGGTCCTTAATGATCCTACAACATTTATACAAGACATCATTGTAATGGTAGACATTCATGCATCTATAGAAGTAGGAAGTGATTGGATGAATGCTTCTCAACACAAGGTGTTAAAAAGACTAGTTGAAGTTGACCAATTGCTTCTAAAGATCTTTCATCTTCTAGATGAAATTAACATAAACCAGTTGTAGCTGCTCAAGAAAAAGGGTAAATTACTAATTTTCAATACACATATTGAGGAGGCCACCACAACCAATTGATGATTGGCCACTGAATTTTCTGAGTTAAAAGCTTGTCTATTCGACCCACCATTCTTAGGTCATAGTTAACACAAGATGAAGCTTTTCAACAACATCAAAAAAATCTTCAAGTGTCCAAGAATGTAAAGAATATGATGATCTTTGTTGCATCCATGTTAGAGGTCATGGCCAACAACACTGATAAGGACCTATCTTAGATTCATAAGAAGAACTTGTTCCTCACAAAAAATAATCAATGCCTATGAAATGCTAAGTAGCAGAAGGAAAAATTGGTCAAGTTTATGCATCAATAGCAGGAGTAGCTTGCAAAGTTCAACTTGGATTTGAGGAGATTGATAGTAGAAAATTGTAATTTCTTGATGAAGGAAGTTTTTTCTTTTCACCAGAAGACTACAATTGAGGTAGCTGCCTAGAAGAATGAGGTCATGAAATTTAGATAAGTGAAGAATCACTACAAGGACTAGGTTGGGCTACTTAAGTAGGTTAACAAAAATGAAATGAAATTAGCAAAGGAAAAGATGCATGAGGCCCTCCAACAACTCCAGCAGAGAGGTCATGTATGACATCCCATCTTTAATGGACTGAATGCATACAATAAAGATAAAATCTACCTAAAGAAGTTGCAAATCAAGGAGATAAAGGAATATATGGAGCTTTCCAACATTTGTTATGCAAAATTAGCAATACTTACAATAGGGCAACCAAGATCAGAGTTGAAGAAATAAGTTTCCATTTTCCACCTTCTCTATGAGGCAAAATTGAAGTTCCACAAAGAGACAAAATAAAAGTTGAAGATAGTCAATGTGGAGCTTGAAGTTCTCAAAAGCATATTCATAAATCAACCTAAGAACCTGGCAAGAATGATGAATAACTATCATGAGCTATAAAACCTTGTGAAGATATTCAACATTGAACATAAAACATTCACAATCTGGTTTATCAATGCAAAGGAAGTGTTTTCTTGAATGTCATGCCCATGGGACATTCCTGCATCAACCCATATAGGTGAAGCAACCTAAATCATGTATGACCAAAAAAGTAAAGAGGAGAAAATAAAAGCACTTATAGATGCTTTCAAACTTCCAACAACAACAAAAAAATAGCCTCAACCACCACCAGCATTGGAAAAAGATGAAGGACCATCTAAACCACATGAGCCTTCACCTCCAAGAATAATATGATAATTCATCTCACCTTCAATCATTCAACAAGTACTTGCTACAATTTTGCCTAAGTGTCCAATTTTGTTGTAAAGGATATTAATTTTTGTAAAAATCGTTAGTTAGAGTCATTCTGTCTATTAGTATGTCAATAAATTCCATACTTCCTTAAATTTTATAAGAAACTTGATCCTATTTTTATTTACTCAAGGATGAGTTTTTAGTTAATTATGGGGATATGATGAATAGTAATAATATAGGTTGCATCCAAGTAGCCCTGTAAACATATCCCCATCAACACATGTTAGAATACGTTGATGCAAGTACATCAATGATAACATAGTCATCGCCTATATAAATGCATGTACCCTTCACATTTATGACACCTTTTAGTCTTAGTCTTAGTTGAACTCTTGTAGTTACTTCCTTCAAGAGTTAGAATATTTTTTCTCTTAGTGCTTGTAGCATGAATTTATGAGATTTTATAGAATTTTATTCAAGTGAACATGTACCTACACACATTGGTATGAACGGCAATAAAATCAAAATTTCCTACAGCCACTGTAGCACTCAAACTAGTTTACTTTTACTTTTTAGCACTTTACTTTATATGTAGTTTACATTTATGTTCTTAAGTAATTAATGTAATCAATCATAAGCACATGAGTATGACCACTTCAAGCACAACATATTAACGCTTGGTAATCCTAATAGTGGATACTTGGTACACCCAGTAGTCTACACTTGGTAACCCAGCAATGTTAATATAAGTTCAGGATGTGTACGGCAAGTGGGAACAGATACTCCACATTAGGATAGTTAATTAATAAAATATTTAATTAGGTAATTAATTCAATTATTAAATCTTCATTTAATCATCTAAAAATTAGGAGAAAAAAATAAAAAATTATAAGAATGAATATCTTATGTCTCAATCATACTTAACCATATGCAACCATATAATTCACTATTTAGGAATATTAACAACTTAGCTAACTAAGTCTATGGAGTTGAACCAGATCGCTTATGAATACTTGTGATTTGTATGGTTGATTGTAGAGACTATGCATTGCTCATCAGTGTGTGAGTAACATTTAGAATAAAAAAAGAAAAGAACATCTTTATTAATGATTTTTGGAATCTTCAAATAGAACATAATGGAGATACACTCAATTCCTTAGGTTTATTAGTGCCATGGAAAAGGTTAAATTCATGGAGCAATTCCTTCTATAGTCAAGTCACTTATACATAAATTCTAGTCTTCTTGTAAGCCTTTGTTGGTGATCCCATGTTGTTCTACATCTAGCCATTGCCACTTCGATTTTAGTCTCCTACCAATAAGGGTTACAACAAGGACGAGCTATTAAGCCTTAACTTATTTTATTTCAAGTTTGTTACTAGGGGCATTTACACATTTTAACAATTACATCATTATTTTCCAATAATAAAAAATTTTATTTTCATCAATAGTTTGGTTCATTATATTATTAAATAAAAACAACTTTAAAAATCATTAAAAATGTAAAAGTAAGTAATTCATTAATGATTTTTACAAAAATGATGCTAAGAAGTACATTAATGGGTTATAGTTGTGAATCACTCATAAATACCGAAGATGATAAGAATATGAATCGTAAGTATTATTTATAAACCCAAACATGTGCTTAAATTAATGAGGTGTTAGCTTAGTGGTAAGAGTCTTAGCTTGGTAACCATAAGTCATAGGCTTGATTCTATTGAGTGGTATTAAGTTATAATTTCTTTAAAAAATTCTATAAAGGAATTCTAAAACTAGTATAATAGATCAAGTTGAAGATATAAAAAACAACGTTACTATAAATGATAAGAATGATCAAATTGTAATGAAGAAACTAGAGAAGAAAAAAACTTATATAAATATTTTTTCTAAAGGAAGTATCAATCAGTCCAAATAGACATCTCGTAAGGAATATTTTTTCTCATCTAATAAGAAAATTTTTATCTCAAAGATTAAACCTTATATTAAGAAGTGGTATAGGGATAATGGCAAAAAATCTTAATGTAAGTTTAATTGTGATGGACAATTTCTTGGATAATATATGCTATCATTTTCTATTAGATCTTCCTCATCTACAAAAGTTAGTATTTTTCTACAATGTTTTATTACTACCTTGAATTCTTTTACTATTTTAAGTTCAAGCATAAATGTTGAAAGTAATGCAATGTTATGGTTGTGATCATTCTTCCTACTAACAATTAATTTTCCTCTTGATTTTTCAAAATATTATTTCAATTTTAAGTTTGTACATATGAGCAAACATCCCTAAAATTTGAAATTTTTTTTTTTTGACTTTTCATGTTATTTTTTGTAACACCCTATGTTCTTGTCATCTTGGTCTACCTTTAATGTTTATGATCTTTAGTTGATTTATGTCTTGTGGAGGATTTGATCTCAATATCTTGTAACAATTATTTGTGTTTAATTATATTTCTGAATCTTTAAATTATTTTTTATTTAACTTGCCTCATATTTTGTATAGTCTACCTTTTTCAAAATATTCCTCATTTTAATTTTCATTTTGGCATCAACTACCATTTTTTGTTAAGATTATTTTCTTGAAATTTTAGATTTAGACATTATTAATTTATTAGTATTTAAGAACAGGTTAATAGAAGGTGACACATGTTGTGAACTGATGAATATGAGTTTTGAAAAAATAACATATTTTCATAAACTTGCTTAAAGCTTTCTTCTATTTCCTTTCCTATGTGAACTGAGGATTTTTTATTACTTATTAGACTCTTATTAAACTTTTCTAATTATGATGAATTTGATTAAGAAGATAATCCATTATAAGTCATTGTTGATATGTTGGCAAGGAGTTTGTAATCTTGTATTTAATTATGAGCTTTCATCTCTCTTATACATCTTGACAAAGCTCAAGATGTCTCTTGGATTAGAGATGTCTCCTTGCAACTCAAGACATCTCTCCTATCAAGATTATTCAAAAAACCATCCAAACTAAAGTTTGGAGCCTCATTTTATCCTCAAATAGGTCTCCTTTGATCTCATAACATCTTGAACTCATTAAAATACATTTGAAGATACCCAAAATTAGGTAAAATACATCATTTTGGGGTCATCCTATGGATACTATTTTCTTATCCATTTCATGTTGTTCTTATGATCTTGAAATTATGTTGACTTCAATGTCTTAATTTTGACCTCTTGATGGTGAATTTCAATGGGATTGATGGGTAGGCATCGTGGGGATTCTAGGTTAGCCTCTAGAACTTGACTTATGTTACCTAGACCATACCCTGGGTAACCAAATCTAAGTGTCAATGGGTAGGCATTATGAAGGATAAGGTTGGCTTCCTTGCTTGATCCACGTCGCCTATGATTGCACTTAAATTATGACATTGGGTAAGCATTATGAGGGAACTATTTAGCTAATCAATGTATACTCACATTGCTTGTGAATGTCATGTGGCTAGTTTTCATCATAGTAGAACTAAAGGATGAATAATTCATATGAGTTTATTTCTAGGTTTAGTTCATCCAAGATCAAGTGAGGTTGGTCACCTAGTCCTTAAGGAGGATGTTGATAGTATCCAAGATAAGCGAGACCTATATAGAATAATAGTCTTTGCAGATGATTAATTCTAGTACATTCTTGCTATCATGGTTTGGATTTGTCTTTGGTATCTAATATCATGAATTTTCAGATGAATTCTTATGCAACATGTGCCCCATCCATCGGCTTGCTTCAAGTGCACTAAGGTCCTTAGCTCTACTAGAAGCATTTTAATCCTTCTTGCATGTATGGATGAAAATCTAGGTGGTAGAAGCTAGGAGTTTAATGGTGATGAAGCTAAATATTTGGAGCTTTTCTTTACGTTTTCAGATTTTGATTATGTTGTTATAATGTTCATGATGTATTTGAACTTCTGTAATGTTGGATATTATCAACTCCCTTTTGAGACTATGAACTTTTTGTGTGATGAGATATATTTATGGATTACGGTTAATGGAATTACTACTTAAAGTATTCTACTATATATTTTAGTTTACCATGCAATTTGGTCAAGATTTATAATGCTTATGGTGATCATTTCCTTTTGTTCATAAGCATTATGATGGTACATACCCAAAGAATAAGCTTTGTGAAACTTAAACTTGGATTATATAACTATAAAATTTTGGGGTGTGACATTTTTCCTATTACTATTCAATTTTAAATATATAATGTCCTCTGACTTTTTTTTCTTATTATCAATATTATTTTTGGAACCCAACATCATCTCCCAATGTAAGAAATTTTCAATTTTAGTTTATTTATGTTATTTTCTTTAATGAATCAAAAGATTATGGTACATGTATTAAAAACATTGTTATGGAATAAAACTATATTTTTTAACATTGTTAGCAAGATGTAACCTCAAAAGGTAAGATGGATCTATCATAAGCCAAAATATATGCTGAGTTAATTAAACTAAATGTATAATGTTATTATTAACTAATATAACAACACACATAGAATTAGAGAAAAAACCAAACATCAACTTTATTCAACATTATGTAAACACTCAACTTTATGTTGATCAAAGAATTCTAGGATGCTAAATAATATGGCAACACTTCCACAAATTCTCATCGCATAAACATAATAAAAATTCAAAATAAGAAAAAGAAGAAACTTACCCAAGGGATGGAGGAGGAAGTAAGAAAATCAATTGAAATTATCATCAGCTTCTACTACTTTGCAAATAATCCTACTTATTTATACTTTTCAAATTCAGTATAAAAGCATTCACTAGTGCACATTCACTAATGCATAACTATCAATACATGGGATTATGTTTCTAGTTACCTTTGATATTTCAACTTCATTTGAAGCCTAGGGGATGCACTGGCTTCCAAAAGCTAGTATAATCTCCTCCTCTCTTCTTCTCTTTTGATGGGAAGATATAAAAAATTTAATCTATAATGAAGTCAAAAATTCACTAAACAAGACTTATTAGTTTCAAGATGTTCATAAGCAACTATTGATGTATAATAAGCCTTAACATCTTCATCAATGAATTACGAAGTATTTGTAAAAATATAAATCTATACCTCAACAAAGCATGTTTTTAAATCTTTAACATATCTGAATCCTTTACCTAAATGTACTCTAACAAGTCCAAGGCTTACAACATGATACAAAATATCATTGAATATCTAATTAATATCTTGATTATAGGCAATAGTGAAATAAGCATTAAAGAGAGTAATAAAATCCTTGTAAAATAATTTGAAATAATGAATCTAGAGCTGATGAGATATTACATAAGAATTACAGTACTATAGAAATAGAACCAAATTATACTCAAGCAAGAGAAGTATGTTAGTGATCTTTTAGATGAATTTAAAATGAATTAAGCCAAAATAGTCTCAAGTCTAATATAACAAAATTTGAGATTAAAAATGATGATTACCCTCTAGATATAGATTCAATACTATACAAAAAGATGACTGGAAGCTTAATTATATCACCAACATCTAGCTTACCATATTTTATGTCATAGGAAAATTTGCAACGTGCATGGTTATGTAGAAATTGATGGCAAGATTGTATTTGGTAAAATATTGAAGTTCTAGAGAATTTTTAATAAAAATAATGAATTTTAAATCACCACGAGTCGTGATATTATAGCACAAGTTGTGGTTGATTGACCATGAGTAAACCATAAGTCATAGTTAAGAGAAACAAAGAAATATATTATTTTGAGGATTCCATGAGTAGACTACAAGGGTACAATAAGTTATCATAAGTTGATATGATGGTACGATGATTGTTCCATGGGGCATTGTGTATTTGCCTTAATTTTCAAAATGAACCACAAGTCATGAAGAAGGACCATGAGTCATGGTTGACAACCACAAGTTATGATTGATAGTAAAAGCTAAAAATATAGGCCACAAGTAGTGGTTACCTCATGGAATGATGTTTGGACTAACCACAAGTCATGATTTTTTGACTAATGATACAACAAGTGATGGCTAAGTCATGATGAGAATAAAAAATTTGATATCTTCAACTTTTAAATTTCGATTTAAATGTGAGTTTAATTATCAATATCACCTTGGGATGCAAATAAAATTGAAGTGAAAAAATGAACAAATTAGCCTTGAATTTTGAGTGAAATTGAAAGGAGAATATGTTGCTAATTTTTAGTCTTCAATCTAATGAAATTTTTATATGTTAAGATGCAAATTTTGATCTAAGATGAAAATAATTAATATTTGATGAGTGGTGAAGTATCCAACACCCAACCATACAAGATACGACTATTCACGCATGATTACAATCAAATTTCATAGATAAGGCAATGTGACTATGTAAGTAATTGGTTAGAGTTTGTGATCATTGTCTTCCCATGTGAGCTAGTAAATTCAATGCATATCATTTAACTCACGATGAGGTATATGATAGATGATGTTGTATGGGCCATAGTACTCCTAGCTAACATGAAGTAAAAGTAATAGCTTCTAAATCTAAGTGACAATAAACAAATCTAATCTAGCCTATGCAATGAGTAGCCAATCCTGATCTTCTATTCACACCTTGAAGTTCATTTAACTACTACTGGGATTACCAAGTACCATACTATTGGGCATACCAAGTGATAGTACTACTGGGTTACTAAGTACCTACACTTAAGTGCTCAAGATTAGTCATACTCATTCCACTTAATGATAGAAATAGCAAAGTGCATTGAAAGTAAACCAATAACTATGAAAATAGTAAACATTAAAATAAATGAAAAAAGAAATAAAACTAAGTATTTCTATAATGATGGAAAGTAATCTCAATCTTTATTTCCAGTCATGTAATGTGTCCAAGTACATCACACTCAAATAGAGACTCTGATCAATCACTTAACATCACACTGTAGACACACACTGTTAAGTACTGAAAGCTAAAATCACAAAAACAAACTGAAAAAGTTCTACTACTATGTTATCAAATCTATTAAAGATCCTTGAACCTAAGTGTTGCTTTTATAAACTAGCACACATCCCATGATATTGTTTATATGATAATGTATCTATGACATCGTAGTTACGATATCATTACTAAAAAAAATTTCAACTTTATCATACCCCCATAACTAACCAAAAACTCATCCTCAAGCTAAAAATGAGGATAGAGTCTCTTACAAAATCGGGAGGTAGACTTACATGACTCTTTAGTGTTGCAGTGGTGTTTTACAAAAATGTCACAAACATGACATGAAAAAATTTTCAATACAAAAACAAATTTGGCAAAGTTGGATGTAGCCTTATGTTGTTCCAGGTGGTGGTGTCTCTTCCATTAGTTGCTTCCCCTTGTCATCAAGCTTCTGAAATTGTTAGTAATTCAGGAGTGCTTGTAGTTTCTCCTCTTTCGTTCTTAGATCATGAACCGTCCATGTTGATGAACCAATGTTTGATGGAGTTGGCATGTCCCATGAACATGGTAGTTGTAGAAACATATGATTAGCTTTAACATACCATGTCTCAAACTATCATCTTTCTTCTTCAAAAGCTCTAGCCCTCTCTCTTAGTTCATGATAATCTGTTAATCTTCTAGCCAGGTTCGTTGCTACATCATTTTATCCCTGGTAGCTAGCCATAACTACTTATAGCTCTCTGTTTGCTACTTGAAGTTTCTGTAAAGCATCTTTACGATCTACAAACTCCTTCTTGTACAAGGCATACGTGGCTACTACTTGTTGTTCAAGCTCACTTCTGGGCACACCTATTGTCAACATGGCTAACTTAGCATAATAGAGGTTTGCTAACCTTATGTATTCTCTTAAGTCCTCTATCTTCAGGTCCTTATTTTTCACTTCCACTTTATAGGTGCATGCCATGCTATCCAAGATGGGTTACCATTCTAAATTTTATGCTAACATGGAATTAATTTTAGCCTTCACCATCTGGATCTCTTTCTCATTGATTTGTTTAAACATTACCACCTAATCTTGGAAGTGTTCCTTGAGCTATTCATGCTTCTTTGCCTTATTCTGCCATGCGCTAATTTTGATGGTTGACTTTTGATGGATGGCGCATACCTCCTCCATGAAGAGGGTTCTATTTTCTCTTGCAATGCAGCTCATATCTTGGTTGACCCTCACCAACTATTTCCTTAGCTAGTGGATTCTTTCTTCCAAAATATTCTTCTATTTTTCAATAATGGTCAACCACATATTATCTATAGTGAGTTGTTTATTTTTTTCTTCTAAGGTAGCAAGAGCTTTAGCATGGGCATACATTTGGGATTTGGCCGCTAAAGCATCCCATATTGTTGTTTCTTTCTCATTTTCCATCTCTTTATTATTCTTAAGGAGGTAACTGATCTGCTTAGTTTTGAATTGTGCTAGTTGTTCTGGTGGAATGAATTGAATTGGATCTCTTCTTTCTACTCTTAGGGCTACACGCTCATCTTGTAATAGACAAAGCTCATTCTTAGCATGCTTTGCCCTAGTTTCAGCCATGATCAATTTGCCTTTGGTGATAATCAATTTGGATTGTGTTGCAATGACATTACTAGGAATGTTAAAGAGATTTCTCATAATGTATCTGTTGGCACATTTGGCCATTACATGGAGCAGTTAGAATATTTTGTTGAAATTTTTTGTTTAAAACATGAGCAAAATCCCTGGTTGAAAATTTGCAGTCCAGTCTTGTGAGTAATGGGTATTCTTGGAGAAGAAAGCCTGGTAAATAATCTTGATGATAAAAGCCTTCTTGAAAAGTAAAGCAGAGTGTCAAGTGAAGGTTGGAATAAAAAGAAGAAAGGATTATTTACTACAAGAAAGCAATATATGGACAAAATAACAAAATAAATCGACTAAAGAGTTCAACTGGTTTTGAATTTGTAATTGTCAAAGGGTGTAAAGGTTTCTGTATTCACAAAAAAAATCCGAATTTACGAATGGTTCGAGAACCGTTGATTAACGCTGCTAGAAACATGAAACTGAAAAACAAAAACAAAAACAGAACTGAATGTCGTCATGTTAAGGTTTTTCCTTTTGCATATTGGCTCTAAACTACTCTCATGTATCCGCTGAAGCTACATTACCGACTCGTCAGACACCAAATCAAAGTTTAGGAAATGCGTCGGAGGCTCTTCTTGCACCAATGATTTGTTTTCACAGGAGTTTCAGGCCGCAAATGCGTAAAAAGGTCAGACAGAACCGAGGCCAATAGAAGGCGAGGGCAGAACGTGGGAACGTAACAAAAACAAAAGATGGAAATCTTCTGTGTATATAGTACACAGAGAAGGATGCCCATGTTTTGTTTAGAATGCCGTAGCAGTTTCAGCAACCAATCGATAGCACATTCATCTCGGGTTTGAAATAGATGGCAATTGGAGACAGGTAAAAAAAACGAGAGAACAAAAACGCAGGAAGCCCTAAATTTTGGGGGCAAAACAGAAATTGAAACCCTCAGTTTGGGGCACGTTGTTCTTAACACAAAAAAAACCCTTTCTCCTCCAGAGCGCGACGATCAGATTGCGGTTGCAGAGCCTTCTTGTGCGGAGGCAGTTTGAATCTGCGATTTTGCTAGTGCTACATTTCGAATTTTACACAAACATGTGTCATTTCTTGCAGGTTCTGGGCAGAAATAAGCGAAAGACCATTGCCCTGGAACTGTGAAGAAACCTCCACACGATTTACAGGGAAGAGAAGGAAAATCATTTCGCCGCTTTTGCCAAAAAATTATTCAATTATTTCTACCGCTCAAAGCATATGTCAAAAATAGAGTATAAATTAACTAATAATTTATATATATAGATACATATATATTCACAATATGAAGTACTCATCGTATGAAGTCTTAGAGACCTGCCATCATTCATCCCAAGTTATGAAATATATTATTTACTGCCCATTTAAAATTTGCAATATTGGTTATCCTATTCAATGTCACATTACATTAAAGTTAGCATAAAATGCTCCTCATTTCATGCATGACTTCCTAACTCCCTAACCACATAACCTTCTCCTAGCTTGTTGGACAAGTAATCTTCTGATTGGTTAGTCAAATTCCTTGAGAGAGAAGTTAGGAGAGATATTTTTGAGATATTTGGAAATTGTAACTTCCCTATACATCACTTAGAAGACTTAACATCTCATTTTGAAGAAGCAAAATTAAAAGGATATATATATATGGAGTAAGTTGCAACTATAGCTTGTATTCTCATGTATTTTAGAGATTGTATTTTAATTTTCTATAATATTGTAACTACCAAGACCAATTGTCAATCTCTTTTTCTCTTTGGTGGTTGAAACCACCCAAAATTGTTGTAACTTACCTAACTTGTTGGGCAAGTAACCTCCTAACTTGTTGGGCAAGTAATCTCCTAATTGGTTGGCCAAGTTACTTGGGAGAGAAGTTAGGTGAGATATTTTTGAATATGTAACTTCCCTACCTACCTTGGAACCCTATAAAAAGGCTTCAAGGGTCAAGGAGGAGGGGGGAATCATCATCACATTGGGTCTCACACATCACACTTGGGATCAAAGAAGATTTGTAAAGAAGATTGCTTGCAAGATGGCTTGCTAGAATAAAGATTTTAGCCTCTTTGTCATGGTCCTGTGAGTTATGCATTTCATTTTTTATTTTGCTTAAATTGCTTAGTTACTGGTTTAGATAGTATCATCCTTGGCAAGTAATTTTGGGATTTTTAGATTGCTCTTACTGTTCTTGTTGCCCGATAGAAATTTCTATTAAAATTTTTCCGTAGAAGTGCTTATGTTTTAAAGCCTTAAAAGCATTTTAGTAGTAAATTTTATTATTGTGCAACGTGTGGAAACTGCTATTGGATTGTTGTAAGAGAGCCTCTATTTGTAGTCATGCCGTTGAACAATTCAGTAGTCGAGAGGGTTCAGAAAATCTTTGGTATTTTGATGGGACCAGAATAGCTTCTTTTTATCTTTAAAGTGAATTCTCGTGGTATTTCAATCAGAAATTGTCAAGTCTTTTAAAGGTTCTGTTTGAATGCAATCGTTGACATCTATTATCTAGTCAAAATGGAGTCTCGTACGTGGTAGTTTACGCAGCAATTTTTGGTAGCATAATAGGATTGTCTTGAAGATATTGCTTGTTTGAGCCTTGGAAGTTTGAACAATTCGTAGATATTGAATTTGGGATAGCTTTATTGCGAAGTGTTTACTCGTGTCATTTTACCTTGTTTAAATATTTGAGGTCTACACAAATCTGCTTTCTTTTCTTTTCTGCCTATTTCCATCGAATCTTGCTCTATTTCTAGTTTTCTTGTGGAACTATCTCTTTCTCTGGGGAAAATTAGGAGTAGATTGTGGAGTTGTGCTCAAATGTGTTTGTAAAATTTTATTTGTTACAAGTAGGTATTATAAGGATCGCATAGACTAGGCAGTTGAACAAAATAGGAAATTTTCAAGAACTCACAGTACTTGGCAAAGTTGGCTGAATCTCTTTAAAGTAAGTCATTTGTAGTTCACATACAATGTAATCGTTACATTTCTCACAACCGCACGCTGCAACAGCACACACACATACTCACATTAACTACTAGGTTTATTTGGAGGTATCTGGGCCTTGGTGTTGCCAAAGACCAGCAGGCACCTAAATCCTGTTCGAGGACACTCGTTGGTGGTCGCGTCCCAAACGGTCACCAATAGTATCTTATCTACAACAGTCTATCTAACACATCTTCATGTTCTACAAGAGTCATAAAGGTACCAGCTAACATTTGAGCATCTTTGGTTCCAAAAAAAATCAACTGGCTGCACAATAGGTATATTGAAAGATTCTTTAATGTGATCTGTGATCACTTTTGTGGCTCTTGTTGCATCATGGTGCTGCATGACCACAACTATGGCTCCTTCTCGAGATTCAAGCATCACTTGGAATGATGCAGTGTTCCCAAAAATCTATCATGACCACTGGGCCTCTCCTCCTAACTGCAATGATATTTGTCTACTAGTAGGATTTGTTGAGAAGGTTGGTTTGACTACATCATCAATTACTTTAAATAAATTGGTCACTTCCCTACTTCCACAACTAATAGTTTCTACAATTTTCTACAAATGACTCGTTGAAGGTCTATAATTTTGTAGTGACAATGGTGGAACCTGTGGTTGCTATTATTGTTGTTTTGTGGTTTGGGTAGTCTCCTCAATTCCTGGTTGTTCTTCTATTTGGTCCTTTTTGGGAGGCACTAGCTTGAGCATTTTGACATAGGAAGCATTTTATACCTTCTTTAATGCATCATTTGTGTACCCTAGGATGCTAGCTCATTTGCATAACTTCCAAATAAGGCAAGGGAATGAAAGTGTTAACTTCCCTACCTTCTTCTCCTTGAACCACCTTTGGATTTTTGTGAAGTAGAGATGAGTGATGTTCACATTGAACATTCCCATTAATATTATGCTACCTCTAGTTGCATATGTAGAGATTCTCTGGGTAGGAAACAAGTGATAAGTGCCAATTTTAAAATAGATCTTTTCTTCTATAGTCACTTCACTATATTCCTTATTATCCGTACCATATGCCCACTACAACCATAGCTTCTAGGCATCTATGTCAAATCTTGTTGATATATTTGCCACCTTTGCTCCTTCATTGGGCACATTCAATACCTCTACATTTGCTTTAACTCAGTAAGACATTGAGATCCCTTAAATTTTTATTATAGCATCTACCTCTCGATTCTACCAAAACTGGAGTGTTTCTCCTAAATACCACTTCCTATTTATTGTCAGAATGAGCCACAAAGGAGCTGACTAAAGTTGGGCCTTAACACCTTTTCAAGAAAATTTCAAAAATGGAACAAAGTTAAGTTCCACAATTACTTATGACATCATGGATTTTTCTTGAATAGCCTGAAAGCATTTAGGTGACACTGTGACTTGTTGTCCCTAGACAAGCACTTGTGGAATGTCTGCTTTTGGTTGAGCAGATTACTCCGTGGCATGAGTTTGTTGATGAATACGAAAAGATTGTACCTCCTACTCTCCTTATTCTTCTTGCAAGGTTTACTTGCTCACTTTTCCTCTTCCACCACCTTGTGATCTTTTGCTTGTCAATCATGGAAGTTCTCCTTGTGCTCCTCTTTTTGGGACCATCTGCAATCAATCGAGGGTTTGGAATTACTAGAGTATTCTCATAAATGAGCAACAATTTGGTACCATACTCATACCCTTATTTATATCAAATTTTTAGTCCATTATTGATGAGACGTGATATCGCATGCACCGCGATATCGCGTACACGATATCGCGGCCGTTGTGATATCACATGAAATGTGATATCGCAGTCCGCACCAAATCTATAAATGAGAGGCAGCACTCCCCTTATTTTCCATCCGGATCTAGAAGTAGCAAATCTTTAGCAGTTTGATCACTCCAGAGATAGATTAATTTCCCATGTGCCCACAGTAGGAGTCCCCAAGTGAACGGATCTTTATTCGAGCAGCTTTGTACCTGAATGCAAGTTGTGTACAGTAATAAAGACGAGCTTTGTGGATAAACCTTGTAGTGCATGGAATAGGTTTATTACATGTTATTTCCTACCTGTTATTTATTACCTACAGTAGCGCGGCATGAGTATGACTTGATTACCAGCATCCATGGATGTGTACGACTAGTTAAGGAATCGGCTGCTCATCGCGATTAGATTCTCTTACCCTCAACTCCTAGAATGCGGAATGAGTACGACTTGATTACGAGCATCTATGGATGTGTACGGCTAGTCAAGGAATCAGCTGCTCATTACGTTTAGGCTAGTTAAGTGCCTCAATACGACCACTTTAATCATGTGCATTATGTGTGGTGATCCCAGTAACGATTAGCATTTGGTAGCCACAGTTGCATAGTTCAGGGTATGTACAGTAAGTGGGAATGGATGCTGACGCTAGTTAATTTAGACTTAGGACATTAGTTAGAGTTAGTTAGTTTCTCAACCCTTCACCTCATAGCATAGGAGAAAAACATAAAAACATATAAAAATCATATACCACGGACTTACTTAACCATACATCGTGACAACTACAAGTAATTCTAGGAAGACAACGAACGATTAACTTTAAGTGTTCCATGAGGCACATAGGCATTTAGTCTACGGAGTTCGACCAGATCGTGCATGCTACACTCGTTTCATATGGTTGAGTGTAGGAGTACTTCGCCACTCATCATTGGCACCGTTGCTAGGGACTAAGTGTTTATGCGCTAAGTAGGACATAAGAGGATATTACTCACATCGTTGGGAGCCCAAACAAACCTTAGGGTTAATCATAAGAAAAATTTAATAACGGTAATTAGCACACCGAAATAACAATGTCTTCTTCTCACAAGAGCACATCGCCTAACGATCATATAAAGGAAAGTCAGCAATCAAAAACACATAACCAAATTCAGCCAAGTCCTCAACAATATAGGGTGACATATACTCATCCCGATGAGTATGTACCTGATCTTACCTTTATCCTCCATCAAGATGAACAGATGTGCTAGAGGGATTTTTTTGGTAACATAGTGTTACCTCTAGATCGTGTAGTCCCTAACATCTCCATGCTTTGGCACAGACTGGCATGACAGATTTATACGCTGAATATGTTGCGGCAGACTCTGACATGAGGGATTATCATCCCACAGATTTACAATGTATGAGGGATACAAAGCAAGAGAGTCAACATACACTGTTGAAGGGAAAAGGTCTGCATGTCCCTAGCGAAATAGGAGAAGATTTTCCCCCTCTTAACGATGGTGAGGAGGTTGGGTATCAGAACTTATGCTCAACAATACATAACCTTGGTTCTAATGCCCGTGAACACCAACTGTTCACAAAGGGAACAACAACAAAAGATAAGGATGGGCACTCAGATCGTCACCACGATCAGGGGTGTAGCAACCGAAGAGAAGGTAAGAAACATCGTCATGGCGATGGTTCCCCTTCTTCTTCCCCTTCTTCACATCACTCACCCTCTCCTTCCACATCTGGGCGTAGCCACCATGAACATAAAGGTGAGGATAAAGGTAAGAAGGA
>MNCI01036864.1:173012-200552 GCA_015680685.1 Gnetum montanum
CCAACTTGCATAAGCAGATCCAAGGATGGAAGCAAGGAAATCATGAACCCTTGGATACTGTCATGGCCCGCTACTACACATTGTTACATCATTGCCCAGGCCATGAATACGCACAGCGGGATCAACTCTGCCACATCGTAGATGGGCTAAGGCATGAGACTAGAAGAACCCTTGGGACTTATGCCCAAGGGCGATTATCAAAACTTAGAGCCCATGAAGTTCATAGCTTGTTGGAGCAAGTAGCAAATGAAGAAGGTGAGCTATGAAAAAGGGAAAGTGCAGAAGAGTACAACTGTGATCCCTCTCTTAGAAAGAGGGGAGTGAAATTTTGTGATGAAGAGGATGAGTCACTAATTGAAGAGTTGGTGAACAGGAAAACCTTGCTGATTCAAAATTTAACAACAGAATTATCAGCTAAGGTAGATGATGTATGGAGTTCCTTAGACTCTAGGCTTGAAACTATCTTAAAAATCATAGAAGAGTCTAAGGTTGAACAAAGTAGTGACAAAGGTAAAATAAAGTGGAGAGATTTAGGCCCTGCACCTAACAAGGGTAAGGGAAAAATCACTAACTCTGATGTGGCTGTGGATTCGGATTCAAACGATGACAGTGGATGTGAGATCT
This sequence comes from Gnetum montanum, assembly GCA_015680685.1. Classification (NCBI taxonomy): domain Eukaryota; kingdom Viridiplantae; phylum Streptophyta; class Gnetopsida; order Gnetales; family Gnetaceae; genus Gnetum; species Gnetum montanum. The sequence continues at coordinate 173,637 of MNCI01036864.1, forward strand.
GTCATTATGACCATCCTAAGGGATGTTCTCCAATCATCTCACATCTACAGGAGTCTGGGGTGTATGCGCTTAATCCAAGACTTAATCAATGGCAAACACCCCGAAGGTTACCTTATCCCCAAGGTAACCCAAGGCAGTTCCACCAACCCTTAATGTATTATCCAAGTGGAACTCCCGCACAACCTATCGGATAACATCAACAGTGGCAATACCCACAGTCATGAGGGATGCCACCGCCAACACAACAGTACCCTTACTGGCAGCTTGATCCTTATGGATATTATGGGCAACAGCCGATTTCTCCAAGTGACTCTATGAGTCACACAACTTCCCACCATCACTACCAAGTTCAGGAGTACTTCAGAAGGACTCCTTCTCCTCTGGGAGACACTCCATACCCACACCATCCTCCTAATCCATCCGCACCTCTTCCACCAGTAGTAGTTCCCATAACACCTCCTACTCCAACAATGCAAGGGGAACTTCCTCCTCAACCACAGCAACATCACGCTGCAAGAGTTGTAAATATTCAACCTGCTGCTGGTTCTGACAACTGTAAAAAGAGAAGATCCTTCTTCAGAACCAAAAGCCCAAACAAACTCTTGCAACAAGTGGTTGAGCCCATATACACACCTCCATCATCATCTAACACTTCAGAGCACCCTTCCATCCAAAAACAGAGCTTAATGCGTATGGTTATGTTAACCCATACCATAATTAACTGGATCAAGGTACGTCACCTTCCCAGGAAACTGAGTCCCTTAATCTACCTTCAAGTCACTGGAAATGAACCACATAAGGCTCTTCTTGACTCAGGTTCCGGAGTCAACTTAATTTCACGAGAGATGTATCAAGCCTAAAACCTGCCACAACTCAAGAAGAGCAACATTCAACTAGAGCTAGTAGACCAATCCGTCACCATTCCCTTGGGATTGGTGGAGGACATCATGACCACTGTGTGTGGTTGGTCCTACCCAGTTGATTTCCTGGTGATTGAAGTGAACAACAATGAAGGGGACTTCCCAATTATAATGGGAAGGGCATGGATAAGTACAGTAGATACATGCCTTAGGATCCGCAATCTTTCCTTGGAAATCTCTAAGATAAATATTTATGGAAAGATCAAGAAGAGGAAAGTTCCATGCATCACATNTTATGTATGGAATGAACTGAGAAAACCCATGCCAACAACGAAGGCATAGACACATTAGAATATGAGCATCACCAACTTCCATCCCTTAATCTAAGATCATCAATTGGGAGAAGCTGGGAACTTCTACGAAATTCAAACAGTCGTTCATTATTTCGGATCTCTCCCTTACAACTCAGTCATGGGGGAGATGGCCACCTATGCTAACCATATGGGGCCCTCAGTTCCTTTTAAGTTTTTGTTTTACACTTTTTTGTTTTTCACGTTTTTGTCTTACACCTTTTTTTTTTACAAATTTCTTTAACTTTTCTTGTTTTTTTTTTACAAATTTCTTTAACTTTTCTTCTTTTTTTTTACAACATCGTTATACTTTTTCATTTTTGTGTGTGTGTGTGTGTGTGTGTTCCACCATGTAAGTTTGTCATCCAATAAGTGTTCAAATTGATGGTATGAACTATTTTCATGTTGATTGCTAATGTTTGGTTTTTACCTTTAAGTCACTATGTTGATACTAAGGTATGTTCTTTTTGATATGGCAGGCAATGAGATCACTTCATCCATCCATCCACCAATTTCTATGGTCTCTCTCAGCTTGGAAATGTACAAGTTCCCTTCTAATAAGAACTTTAACGAATCAATGACTGGGCATTTCTCAAAATAAGGAAGAACTCAAGGATTGAAAAGGGTGTGACTTCAAGGGAACTTGATGCTCTTGTGTTGGCCATTCTCTTGGGTGCTTGAATGTTTTCTTGTTGAGTTTCCTTACCATTCCAATGTACCCTTATCGAAAGATGAGACAATAAAAATAATCAACTCTTTGCATGGTGTGGTTCTCACGCATAAAAACAAAAAAAAAACAAAAAAAATGAAAAGAAGAGAAAAGAAAACAAAGAAAGTGAGAATTCAAAGCACACCCCTTAGACGGAATAAACTTGGGCTACAAGCACTGGTTATGGAACCAAAGTGTTCCCTCTAACTAAGGCACTTCTTGCTTCCCATTCTCTCCCTTGTTTCATCAGAATGGTGGTAACTCTTGGAGGTAGCATTCTTGTTACTTCAAGAGGATGAATTGGCCAAATGCATTGATGCGAAGTCACTGGAAGTGGTTGGTTTGAGGCTGGAGTTGGAATGATATTTTCCAAGTCACTTTAATCATAAAACACACAAGGGGCTGTACACCACCTTGCTCTTGGGATTCCATTCCATTTTCTTCTCTTCATCCTGCTCTCCATTATCCACCTCATTGTCGGTTGTATCATTAGTGTACATATCTTGGTTGATGCATTGTTTTCTTTTCGGTAAACGCTTGTGGTTAAGACTTTAACTCTTGTTCCAAATGACATTCCCAGAGCCTACGGACTCTTTGAATGTGGGATTTTCAGGGCATTAAGGGCATGAGCTTGCTTTGGAGAGGACCCACTGACATCCTTATTTGGTGAACCAGTTAACTTCTTTTCCCTAACATTTTTGCAATTAATTTCATTTTGTTCATTTCCATCTAGACATCCACTTAATCTATGTTTTAGTTGTCCTTTTTTATCTATCTTTCTTTCTCCTTTCCTTTCTCCATTCTAACACTACCAGAGGTTCACGATTAGTCATGGGGGTATGGGGCCTGATTTTTTTGATTTTCTCCTAGCCTCGAATATTTTGATTTTCTTCCTAACCCCTACACCTTCAGTAGTCATCATTAATATATCTCCCAATCCAAATCAGCCATACCACAACCTAGCCAATGGACTTACACCGAAGCAAGGTATCAATTACATGATGATTCAATTACCCTTGTTAATATAAGATTGTATTGTGTGTGCAGATAGCGATCATGTAACAACGGATTGGATCTGGAGCAAACACTTGGAATGGAGCAGCGCTGAAGCAGCTATGCAAGGAGTAAGATCGATGGCACACTTATGGATGAACAACGAAAGCGCAATCTTGGCATTGGCAATAGCAACACTTCTTTCTCTCTCTTTCTCTCTCAACTACCAACTAAGGCCTAATGTCATTGTAATAAGGTGTTCACCCTTGTTGTCATGAACACCAGTTTTGTCAAGTCTTGTAATAATGATCTGTTCACATGTCATCCCATTAGTTCCATTCCCCTCAATAATTCCATACCTTCCCGATATTATTGTAAGGAACTTGAGGACGAGTTTTCATTCAGTCATGGGGGTATGATGAGATGTGATATCGCGGCCATCGTGATATTGCATCCCATGTGATATCGCGTCGTCCCGTACGATATCGCGTACGCGATATTGTGATCCACCAACAAATCTATAAATAAGAGGTGGCACTCACCTTATTTTCCATCTGGATCTAGAAGTAGCGAAGCTCTGGTAGTTTGATCACTCCAAAGACAGATTAATTTCCCATGTGCCTGCAGTAAGAGTCCCCAAGTGAACGGATCTTTATTCGAGTAGCTTTGTACCTGAACGCAAGTTATGTACGATAATAAAGATGAGCTTTTTGGATAAACCTTGCAATGCATGGAATAGGTTTATTACATGTTATTTCCTACCTATTATTTATTACCTGCAATAGCGTAGCATGAGTACGACTTGATTATGAGCATCCATGGATGTGTACGACTAGTCAAGGAATCGATTGCTCATCACGATTAGATTCTCTCACCCTCAACTCCTAGAATGCAGAATGAGTACGACTTGATTACGAGCATCTATGAATGTCTACAGCTAGTCAAGGAATTGGCTGCTCATTACGTTTAGGCTAGTTAAGTGCCTCAGTACAACCACTTCGAGCATGTGCATTACTTGTGGTGATCCCAGTAATGATTAGCATTTGGTAGCCACAGTTGCATAGTTCAGGATGTGTACGGTAAGTGGGAATGGATGCTGACACTAGTTAATTTAGACTTAGGACATTAGTTAGAGTTAGTTATTTTCTCAACCCTTCACCTCATAGCATAGGAGAAAAACATAAAAACATATAAAAATCATATACCTCAGACTTACTTAACCATACACCATGACAACTACAAGTAAGTTTGGGAAGATAACGAACAATTAACCTTAAGTGTTCCATGAGGCGCATAGGCATTTAGTCTGTGGAGTTCGACCGGATCACGCATACTACGCTCGTTTCGTATGGTTGAGTGTAGGGGTACCTCGCCACTCATCAATTATGATTGCAAAGTTACAAAAATTTTTTAAAACAACCTCATTGGTACTTTTCTATGCCATAAAATGAGTGGTATGATTAATTAGGAGTCTTCTTAAAGTTGTTTTGGCCTTAACATGAGTGATTTACTTTAAAAAATTTTGATATGTCCCCTTAAAAATTCTAGTCGTTAGTAATTTCAAGAAAAAAACTACTCAAATTTTCCTCACTAGCACCACTCGCTCCCCCCAACGACTAAGATGAGCACTCTAGAATCACGTAGATTTGAAAATCACAAAAATCAGAGCAATAATGCACAAGTTATGGACACTAGAAGCTGGGGTGTCATAGTGCTTAGTTGCAAAGACAAATCGACAACAACTCTCCTCTTATGAAAATTAGAAATGAAAATTTTTTCTAACTCCCCTACACTATATATAGTATTTATAAGTGCGATATCATAAATACAACATCGTAAATGCAATATCGTAGGTGACTACAATATCATAACTATGATGTCACCTTAGAAAAATCATATTTTCTTAAGGTTCTTCAAGGAAAAATTGAGTTCCATTGGATGGTTGGAAGATATGCATCATGTTGAAAGGGTCCTAAAATAGAGATGATGCTTCATTTGTAAAAAGCAAGCATTGAAAGTCTATGATTAAGGAATCTTGGGTCACAAAAGTATATGAGGTGTTGATGGAATGAATGAAATAGACAATGGTGTTGTGTCATTAGAATGGATAGTGTGAATGATATGGAAAGTGTTTATTGTTATGTATTAGAATTAGAAGGCTCAAGATTATGTGGAATCACTTGGTAGGTATAAATAAGTTACAACAGTTATATAAGTGGGTCCTCCCTAAAGAAGGTTCCAGCCCTTAATGCCCTTGTATAACCACACCTAAAAGGATATAATACAACCTTAGTAACATGATAGAATTCACAATAATGATCCAAAAAGAATCCACAAGTTCCTTTGATGTCACATCCTTTTCATTCCCCCTTTGTTCTTCACTTTTCAATCTAGGCATAATGATCATAGGTTTATTCTTAGTTTCTATGATGGAAAAGAATGTCATTATGGCCATGGTAAGAACCTCTTATTAATGGAATGGATGGATGGATGATGTGGGCTCACTATGCAAGTAATTTATCTCTTATGACTTGATATCATAAAGAAATATTCACCTTATTGGGCTACATCTTGCCTATATTTAAATGTGTTTTATTAATAATCAAAATTATTTACAATGTTTGAAAACAAAGTATAAAAAATGGACAAGAAAGTAAAAATTATGAAAAAAAAAATATAAAGAATGAAAATTGTTAAAAGAATATGAAAAATTAAAGCAATGGAAAAGTATTTAAAAAATAAGAAAATGTTAAAGAATGTGAAGAATGAAAAGAATTATAAAACAGAAAATAGAAAATTCATTAAGATACCTATAGTTTTAAATGGACATCCCATGACTATTATGAAGATCATGGAAATGGAAGATAGAACAAGTGGAAGACTAGTGAGTAGGTCGGGTAGAATCCTTTGAATAGTCATAATATGGTTTGACTTGTTGGATGTTAACAAGGATAAGATTATGTGGGCTAGATGGGTGATGAATATTTAAGGCACCAAATGGATAAGTGGCATGTACAATGTAGGGTCCCTCCCAAAGTGTCTGAAACTTAGCCTTTTGGGGAAAATCACTAGGATTGTAATAAAGGACCTTATCACCTAGTTTTATAATTACATTTCTTATCCATGAATCATGCCTTAGTTTGGATAAATGTTTATGGATTTCATTACCCATGAGTGCTACTAGCCGATTCTCATCTAAAGGTTCAAATTCATCAAACATTCATTTTGGGCTAAACTCAAATCGAGGTCAATTTCACTAGCAGTAACTAAAGTGTAAAGCTTTGCCTAGAGTGGAAATGTTGGAAACTTGCCATAGACTAACTCATATGGGGTGTACCTTATAGGTAACTTTTAGGATGTTTTATAGGTCCATACAGCATCGTTTAATTTCATACTCCAATCACGTCTAAACCTACTAACTGTCCTAGTGAGTATTCTAGTAATTTCATAGTTAGTGACTTCAACTTGACCATTTTCTTAGAGATGATATGGTGTTGTTAATTTATGGTTAACCCCAAGTTGTTGCATGAGTTTCTTAAAGGTATCATCAATGAAGTGGGTTCCATTATTTGATATTAGCATTTTGGGTGTTCCAAATCAATTTCCCACATGTTGTTGAAAAACCTTGGCAGCTATTTTTGCTATAAAATGTTTCATTGTTGCTGCCTCTGCCCACTTTGTACAATAATCCATAATTATAATAATGAATTATTTTCTATTTGACATAGGTTTAATGGGCCCCATAAAAGTAATTTACAAAATATCAAAAGGCTCCAATGGCTATATCTAGTGCTGCAACCCTTCATAGCTGGTTGTAATTCCTCCAACCCTCTGGCAACATTCGCAAGATTGTGTAAACATGTGGGCATATCTGAATAGCATAGGCCAAAAGTAGCATGCCATCAATAGTTTAAGTGTCATTCTACACCCTGCATAGTGACCACCACATGGGCCTTCATGGGTGTCTTATAAAGCTCTCTACTTATCATATAACAAGTCCATCTACACAAATCTTGTACAGGTTGCCATTGATTTCCATGTAGTGTTTGGCTTTATGAAGGAATTATTCTCATTGTTTTCTACTCCATTTAATATAAAGCTCCTATGTTGTGAGATAAGTCAATTACTCTATGGTCCATGGCTTCCCTATTGAATCTACAATCTTTACTGTTTTAGTAAACAGGTCCTTGTCAGGAAATTAATCCGATAAAGGTTCTACTCGATTATCTGCATCTCATTTCAACCTTGATAAATGATTAGCTACAACATTTTCTATCCCTTTTTTATCAATCATTGCTATGTCAAACTCTTGAAGAATCACAATTCATCTTATCACTCTAAGACTAACCATTAGCTTGTTCATTAAAAATTCCATGGCACTATCATCAATGTGGACATACATCTAGTAACTAAGCACATAATTTCTAAATTTTTCAAGCACATACACCATGACCATCAACTCCTTTTTAGTGGTGGTGTAATCTAGTTGTGCTTTGATGATGCTTCTACTGACATAGTGTATATAATATGGTATCTTTTAATCACCAAGTTGTGTTAGTACTGTGCCAAGTGCATAATTGGAAGCATTAGTCATGATATGAAAAGGCCTTGATCAATCTAGAGCATGGAGGATTGGTGTCTCAACTAACTTCTACTTCAAGGCTTCAAATGCTTTTTCACATAACTTAGTCCACTCAAAGGGTGCATCCTTCTTTGTGAGTTCTCCAAGTGGTTTGGCTATTTTCAAAAAGTTTTCAATAAATCTTCTATAGTATCCCATATGGTCCAAAAAGGATCTTACATCTTTTACTATTTGTGGCCATTGAGTGATGTTTTGGATGACTCTAATTTCTTTGGGATCTACCTCTATATCCTTCTAGGAGATTTTGTGTCCTAGCACTATGCCTTTCTAGACCATAAGACAACTTTTTTTCCAATTAAGCTTTTGATTGGTTTCAACACATCGTTTTAAGTACTTACTCTAGCCAATCTAGTGCTTGTTTGAAATCTAGTCCATATGTGGAGAAATCATCCATAAAAACATCAACACCATTGCCTATTTGCTTCTAGAAGATACTTAAGACCAGTCTCTAGCAGGTTGCTGGTGCATTGCAAAGATCAAAATGCATCTGTCTATAAGCAAATGTTCCCCATGGGCTAGTGAATGTGGTCTTCTCTTGGTCTTCAAGTGCAATGCAGATTTGATTGTATCCGTTGTACCCATCTAGGAAACTGTAATACTCATGTCCTGAACTTGTGTCCAGGACCTAGTTAACAAATGGCAATGAAAAATGATCCTCAAACATGGCTAAATTCAACAGATAGAAGTTGTTTCAAATACACCATTTGTCTCTCTTCTTTGGAACTATCAACAAAGGACTTACCCATTTACTATCCACAATTGGATAAATGAATTCTACCTTCAAAAACTTTTTCAATTCTTGCTTGACTACCTCCTTAAGTTTAGAATTAAGCCTTCATTGAGGTTGGCATTTCCATTTGACTATAGGACCAATGTAGATCCAGTGCTGACAAATTCATGGATCAATTCCTATGATCTCATCATAAAACCACACAAACACTATAGGCCATCTATTAAGCACTTCCAGTAGTTTTTATTTTTGCTCTTTTTCTATGTTGGCATTGATAATTACTAGCTTCTTGTTATTCAAAAATGCATATTCTAATGTTTTCAATAGGGCTTCCAATTCCAATGCTGCCAATTCCATTATGTCTAGGATTTTCAAGTATTCCTAGTCTACTTCTTCCTATTGATTATTCTCTAAGGGTAAGTGTGTCTTTTTCTTAGCTATTCCATTTTATCTATTTCTATAAGATAGGTACTAATGATCTATTCTTCTGGTTTCATGTACTTATTAGATTAAGTTTCTTCAGTTGTAATCAACCACTAGGTGCCCTCTTATTGGATGGTTGTTACATACAGGAAATTTTGCACACATCTTACTTCTACACATTGATTGCATGTCTTAGTCTCTTTTCATTTAATAGCCCAAATTATTTGCATGTAATTGCACCATTGATCATTGCATGCGATACATAGAATCCTTTGTCTGTGTATAATTTTAGCTTCATCTTCCTTGAAAATTTGCAAGGACAAATCATGAATTCCAAGCTTAGCATCCACGATGCTAAGCCAAGCTCTTCCCATGATAATTGGGAATTCTCCCTTTTTTTTCCCCATGTGAATAACTAGAAAATAGACAAGATAGGACGATCCAGTAATAGTAGTAATCATATCATCCACCCATCCAAGTGGAACTGTGATTAACTACTCTACAAGCTCTAAACAGATGTTACTTTTCTTTAGTAATGGGAGGTTCCAGGCCTAGTACATGTCTTGAGATATCATATTTACTCCAAACCCAGACTCTAATAGATCTTTGCACAATTTTTGTCTTGCTATTTGGAGATAAATCAAGGGACTTCCTGGATCAGTTCTTTTCTGTGAGAGAGCCCCTACCTTGATCCAATGGGTTACTATTTGTGTGAGCATGATAGTTGTGACATTTGAACTTGGTAAAGTTGGAAGCTTACTACATTGAGAAGGTCTTGATGTGGATGGGGTGGAATTAGACATGTTTCTCATCTGCTAAGTATTTTTTGGACTTGTTTTGAAAAATGGTCTTTTCCTAGGTTGAGACTCATAAGTTGAAAAATGGTGGTGTAGGATTTAAGTGTTGAGTAGAAGGTTTAGCTATTGGTGGATGCACATATGAGTTGAGATCAGTCCTTGGAAGCATTGGTATGTGGTATTCTATTGAATAGTACTATGGAGCCCAAGCAGCAACATGATCAGGTGATACTGGATGTTGGACAAAATATCCATACATATTTGGCTACCAGTATGGATATTGCTAGTGAGGTGGTGGCATGGCCCACGATTGAGGCTATTACTACTACTGATAATAGTGCTCTTGCAGCTGTGGCAAAGCTCCACTAGGATAGTACATTGGTTGAAGGTTCTGTCAGTAGTTACCTTGAGGATAAGGCAACCATTTGGGCATTTTCCTTTTAACAAATTTGGGATTAAGTGTGTATGCCCCTATTTCTTGCAGATGTGCCATAACCGGACAACATCCCTTAGGATGTTCGTATTGGTACACAATGCAACCTTCATCATCTATAGAGCTGGTATCTAGGACCTCAACTACTGAAACAACTTTACCTTTACATCCAATTTCTCTCTTCTTTCTTTTGTCTTTGCCTCTTGCAAAGGCTTGCTCTACTCTTTCCTCTACAATCTCAACGTTGTTATACACCTTTCATTGACTGAATCCCATATTTTTGCTACCTGTGCTACTGCATCAACAAAAGATTTTTGGATTGGTAGCATCTTTTTTTGGATTGCCTAGTCCAAGGTTTCTTCCTCTTGGATATCACACACTTGTGCATCTCTCTTCCTTATTGATGGATTCCTATTGTACTCTTCAATTGATTCTTTTTTTCTAAGTTCACCTTCTTCTTTTACCACTTGATCGATTAGTCTTTAAATATGATGGATGATCAATTCAGATCATATTCCCTGGGTGTAAACCCCAAGGATCTCTCTATTTTTACTTCTTAGCCCATCTACGATGTGCCTAAGTTGTTCCTTTGATGAAAATCTGTGGCCTAGGCATCTATGTAACAATGAATAATATATGTCCATTGTCACAACAAGGGTTTCATGAGTTCCTTGTTTCCAGTTCTAAAATTATTTTCTTAGATTTGACATTCATGAATAGGTCTAATATTTATCATTAAAGATTTCAAGCATGGTACTCTAGCATCTAATGAATTTAGGTTCTAGTAATTTATACCAGCTTTCTGCTTCCTTCACAAGTGTTCTAGGAAACAATTTCAATTTCTTCCAATCACTCGCTATGTTTTGAAGAACACATGCATCATGGAATGCTTGAACATGATGTTGGGGATTAGTGTTCTAACCACCTTCAAATCATGGCATATTATTCATATATAGTCATTTGATTTGGCTATCTCTCATGTGCTTGGTTGGTATGTAGACAACTTCCTAAATATTGATCATACTTCAAGGTGCCATGAGGGGTTCATCATCATGATCAAGTTTGTATGCTCTATTGTAGCGATGATTCCTTCTATGCTCATGCCTCTCTTGATCCTCTCTTCTATCTCTTCTTCTTCTTTGTTCATACTCTTTATCTCATGAATCAGAGTACCTTGAATATCTATGATGATGACCATGAGTTCATTATTCTTCCCTATCATAGTCCCTATACTTGTGTCTCTTCCAATTAGAGTCCTTCAACGATTGTGATGAGGAAAATCAAGCTGGTTCTTCTTTCATGACTCTTATAAATTTCTTTGTAAGATTTAGCAAGATCCCTTGACCTAGATTCTTGCTTGTATCTTAAGTCAATAGCCTCCCCTTTGTGTGTCTTTACCAGAGTAGAATGAAATTGGGCTTTGACAAGTTCCTCTAGTCTGATGACAATTGTCTTTGAAGGCTCCTCATGGTTCTTGTGGAGTTGTTCTAAAATGAATTGATCAACATCAAGTTCTTCTATGACAGCAAAAGTGTTAGCCTACTTCCCTTTGTTGTTTATATGTTTGATTTCCATCGTAGCATCTCTTTTCATCTACTCCTTGGTGGATTCATTGGGTCTGGTCCCCCTTCCTGGATCTGGTCCAAATGCATTCCCTTTAGTGCAGTTTGTAACATGTGTAGTGCTGCACATTCTTGAGGCAATGTTATGTTGTCTTGTATGTCTCTCCAGCTCATTTACTTATCCTAATGGAAGATGAAAATAAATTTTGGATGGTACAAATCAATGTGACCATAAATGCTGATCTATATGCTTAAGTGTTTCTTTTATAGGCTAGCACGCACCCTGCAATATCGTTTATGCGATAACATATCTACGATATCATTGCTAACAAATTTTCAACTTTATCAATAATGTTGATGATAATAAAGATTGATGATGTTGTTGGTAACTTGAAATGAATCACAGATGTTGAGAACTATTTTGATAACAATAGTATTTGCTAATGATTTGGAAGAAATGCTTTAGAAAAGATAAATAGTTGTTAGAACAAGAAAAATATTTGATGAAATTCATAACCAACTTTTATTATTGAAAACACTAATTGTTGCATTCATATATGGCCTTGGAATTTACAAAAATTGATTGGGACTATACTTAGAGGATTTAAAGAGTTATTCCCCCTTGTAAAAATGTAGAAAATTAAAAAAAATAATGATAAGTTGGGATCAATAAAGTGTACATCTACCCATCAATTCATAGAAAAATAAAAATACATTTGACTTTAGAAAAGTAAAGTGAATCAAATAAATTGTACCTTTAATACTTTTTTCTTTATGTTAGAGAGTAGTTAGCATTGTGCACTAATATTAAGAAGTTAGACCCAAGACAAGTTATTACAATGCAGTAATATGTTTATCAGGGTACCTAAAGAAGAAGATGAATCTTATATCAGTAATCAAGAGAAAAAATAAAGTAAGATTGCAAGCGTATTAAACTAAAAATATGCTAGATGTTTAGATATAAGCTCATTTGCCTATGTTTGTCATGTGATTTTGCTTAATCAAAGAAGTATCTAAAGAACAAACAATAATTCTTGTATTCGGTGTTCATAGCTTCGGTTATGCTGGAGGAATTCGAAACCAATGATGTTCTTTCTTTTCAATTCACTTAACATCTTTCAATCTCCTAGAGATCAAAGAGGCAAAAGAAAATTGTGGATTTCCCAATACAAGTAGAAGATAAACCTACATTAAAAATAAAAAATGAAGCAGAAGCCTCCCATGCCAAAGCACTATATTAACTATTACTATATTTTATTTCTTGAATAACAATGTAATAAAAAAAATATCATCACTTAAAAAAAAGAATTTGAGCAATCAAACCAAAGAAATAAGAGAACAAACCACAAAGTTTTATGAATAAGATTTCCATTTATTCTAAAATTTTAGTTACAATTATTATTATCAAAGTTTGAGCATTCAAATAGTATTGTTCCAACAAAATCATACTACATTATGAGACATTGACTTTTATTCCTTTTAATGGCTAGAAGGATCAATAAAAGAAAATTCATTTTTCTTTAATAAATGCATTCTAATATTCAAAAACATGATTATCAGAACAATGAAGTATTAGCCTAGTGGTACGAGTCTTGGCTTGGTAACTCTAGGTCATAAGTCTGATTCTACTATGTAGCACTGAGTTATAAACTTCTATAAAGAAAATATTATTTAGACCTCAATGGCTCGCAAAGGATTCAAATTATAAAATACAATCACACAAGGAGGCCAAATATAATGGCAAAGCTAAAGAAATAGCATCCAAAGATAGAAAAGCTCTACTAATGAGGAAAGGATAGGCCATAGATGCACTATGATGCTAAAACACTACTTAAAAATGAACTTCATTAATAAAAGATAAACCCTATGCTCGTGGACATTTAAATTTTCTTTTTAAGTCCAAGCAGGCTTACCCTTGATAGTTAAGTTGAGCTGTTATTAGTTTTCCTCATTTTCATGTAAAAGAAACCAATCAAAATAATTATGAAGAACCAATCTATGAATAACATGATCAAGAACCATGTTATCACAATTTCACAAGATATATTAGCACAAAGTTCCACATGATACATAAACTAGTTCACAATAGAGTAATTAAATTGCAATGCATCCTCATAATTAAGCAAGTTGCAGATATCCTCACAAACTCACTTAACAAAGTGAAATTTAAACAACTTAGAGATTAGCTAGGACTAAGCAACACCTCATTTAAATGATTGTCTCCCTAGCAAAATCAAGATCATCTAACTCACCAATGTTAGTTTTTAAAATGCAAATGCATTTTGTGCAAGGTTTTCCTTCCAAACACTTCAATTTTGTTGAAAAACACTTATTTTCCTATTATGTAATTACAGTTCCAAAACTAGCCAAACATAGAAGGAGGTGTTAAGCCATATGGGTGTCATTAAGTTTGGTAGCTTGAGTGGGTCCTATTTTGCACTTACAAAGAAAATCTTAATCCTAATATAGCATATGAAAAGATGCTTTCTCTCTCTATGTATGATGTACCTGATGAATTAATTAACTACATTTATTTGGAGAATTTTCTATTGCATTCTACAATCACTTCTTCATTGTTTCTCTTGCATTAGTTCTAGGCATTTGCATCAACAAAAAAAAACTTTAATTTTATTTAAAAGATCGAAAGTGACATACATAATAAAGCAAAATATCTGCATGTAGCTATTTGTATATCCATGTAAATGTTGATTAGTAGAGAATGGAATCATCATATCACCTTCAAGTTGAAATTGAAATATGAAAGAGTGTCCAACATGCAAATAGAGTGTTTTGATTATGCTTACTACAAGTGGTAGAAGATGAGCAACATTATCCTCATCATCGTCATCTCGTGCCTCAATAAAAAGGGGTCAACTACAAGAGTTCTCTTTTATTATTCACCTTCATGTAGATTCTTATCTATTTGTAATTTTTTAAAATCATCTTTAATTCTTGTACCATTCATAGTTTACAAGACTTTAAATCATACTACATTCATTATGTTTAATCAATTTTTCTCATGTCTTTTTGGTCTTCCTTTTGATAGCTTTGATTGAATAGTGATGCAACAATCTATTTTATTCGAAATAGTAACTGATCTTCTTTGCACATGCCCAAACCATTTTAGATTTTATTCTTATAGAGTATCTAAAATAGAAGCTACTCCAACACTTCCTCTAATGTTTGTATTGTGTAATTTATATCTTCTTGTAATATTCAATATCATTTAAGCATTAACATTTTTGCCATACTAATTCATTGTTCATGCTACAAGATAAGCAACATATATCATTAAATTGTTGTTGAATAAATTTCTTTAAAAGAAAAGGACAAATTTCAAATTAAAACTTTGTATGATGCCACCAATGCTGATTCTAGGTCATTATACAAAAAAAGTGTTCAAACTACGTGAATATTGAACTTGTCTATTGTCCCTTAGAATTCATTACTATTAATGTATCTTGTACAAACTAATTTATTTGACAAATCCTTTGAGCTTAAATTGAATAGAATGATTGTAGTAAATATTTAATACTCTTAACGACTTTTGTTGGCATTCAAACATGAAAGTTAATGTCAGAAAAATAAAAATTATGATTCGTTGCACACAAAATAAGATGTACAATTTTACTATAGGAGATGAATATGTAGACAATTTTCTCATACAAATATTTTCGTGTAGAATGTTTTTGCAATTATAAATAGGATCAATGTATTACTCAAATTAGTTGTAAGTTGTATGAAAGCTTTATTTTCTTTAAAAAGAAAATATAAGAAAAGAATTTATTCTAGATTGGGATATTTGAAAACAACTTTAACATGTCAATGTTCAACCTACTATTTTTTATGGGTCTATTATATTAGGTCTTGCCCTATCAAATAAATATTGAAAACAAATAGAAGAAATTCAAAAACTTTTTTTGCCTAATGAATTTAAAGCGAAAAGACAAACACAATATGATATTGTGCTTCTTGAAGGAAAGATGATGACATTAGAGGCTAAAGCTATTTGTTAGTTCATAACCTACACTCATAATCTTTCTACATCCTTATTGGATAAATATTTCAAAAATGTAAGGATGGAAACCCATGATAAAGGGTGGCTTCATGAGGAAGTTCTATAGCTTAATAAATGGAATATTCAAGGGTATATTCTTTATTCTAATATTAACCAAGTTCATAATTTGGTAAAACAAGCAATATATCAAAAACTTTGGAAAAACTTAGAAAGCAAAAAAAAGCCTATTTAAATAGTATCAAGGAAGGCCTTAACTCAAAGGCAAATTATGTATCTACCAATACTCCTTATCAACTACAATGCACCATTAACATAGCACAAATGGGATCTCACCATCTAAGAGTGAAATAGATGAATGATACAAAATTCCTCATGAACAATGAATATGCCAACTATGCAATACCAGTAACATTGAAGATAAAGACCACATTTTCTTGCAAGGTCCTACATTAGAATACATTAGACAGAGATTGAATATCATGGTTGCAAATTTGGTTGATTTGTTTTAAATGTTACCAAAAATACTTAGTAATTTTTTTAATGATGTTTTCAAAACTCATTACATGTATATTTGTACTATCCTATAGATCTAGAGGGTCCACAAACATAAAATTTTGGTTTAAGTTTCATAGATGTAATTAAACTTCAATTTCAATATCAATATCATATACTTAACTTGGTTTGATGTTTTACGGACCATCATTTGAAGTAATGGTAAGGTATTCATTTTTTAAGTTGAAGACCTAGGTTCGAGCCTTCGCACAACCACTTGAAGAGGGGCTAGGCTTTCACTCATCTATCAACAATCCTTTTAACTTGGTTTGATGTTTTATGTTTATATGAATGATATGCATTTGTAAATACACAATTATCATTTTTATTAATGATTTTTTATTATTGAATAAGTAAAAAATTAGAAATTGTTAAAAAATGATAACTACCAAATGTATAGCACCATAGTTAAGACACTCACCTCTTGGTTGAGAGGTTGTAAGTTCAATTACTACCTTGCAATAGAAATGAAGTAGCCTTGTGGTGAAACACACTTGTTTAGTGGATCACATCTACCTTGTTGTGATGAACAAGTTGTGCTACCAACCCCTATGATCATTCCTCAAAGAAGAACAAGAAAAAAATTATTACAATAAAATTTTGAAGTATAGCTAGAAATTACCCAAAGATCATGATCAAAGGTTTATAACATTATTACCTATTGAAAGAAAAACAATAAAAGTTGAAATTACCAATCCATTATTAACACTAGGTTTGAACGTGTTTGAAAAAAAATGTTGTTAGTGTCAAAGATGTAAGTGTCTAAATTCCATTTTTTTTTAACATACATCATCTTGCCAATCTTTTCCAACCAGCCACCATGCTATCTGTTGGCTATGTTTAATATATGCAACTTCAATATATGCGTTTTTCAAATCCATACATTATTAGCAAAACACTCAATTTAATTTATACTATCAAATCCCATAAATATTTTTGCGTTATAATGTTATTCCAAATCTACTAATCAATGATACTTTGGATAATTCATGAATGATTGAATTAGCCCATTTTTCAATTAAAAAATTGTTTATAATACTTGGTGATCTTTAACTAACAATTTTCACAATATAACAAAACCAATTTTTTCGCAAAGTTTTTTGTTGAATCTATTTGAATAATTCAATAAATTTTCTTAATTTCAATCTTAAAAGGCGCAAAAATGCCACATAAACTAATAAATAAACTAATACAAAAAATAGCTTTATTCTATTATAATGTTAGACTTTTTTTCAAAGAAATTAGGAAATCCTTTTTCTATTCTAACATTGTAGTTTGGAGGTTGCTAACTTCATAAATCAAATTATGCTACAAAAATAAGATATCAGAATTAACAAGTGATATTTTTATAACAACAAAACTCAATCAACTTTTAAAAAGGATCATTACCTAGAGCTACAATGCTCATCTTGCTAAGCAAGGTCCTAGGAGTGATGGTAAGATTCTCGTTTCTTAAGTCGAACACTTAGGATTGAGCCCAAGTTAATCAACGAAGACCTGGGATCAAGCCCAAGTTAATCAACTTTGTTGCCACTAAAAATTCATTTTTGTAATCCACAATTCTTTTCATAGATTTAAAGCTTTAAACCATATATTACAATTGAGCTATGTTCATTTTTTGAGTTCTAGAATGTTATTCCAATGCAAAGTAAAATAACTTTCTACATAAATTTCTTAATTAATTTACCCAAGGTTAATCAACTTTGTTGCCACTAAAAATTCATCTTTGGAATCTATAAATCTTTCCATAGATTTAAAGCTTTAAACCACACCTAAATAGTTGAGCTATGTTCATTTTGTGATTTCTAGAATGTTATTCCAATATAGAGTAAAACAGCTTTCCATGTTAATTTCGTTAATTAATTTACCCGATAATATAGAGTAAAACAACTTTTCATTGTTATGCCAAATCATAAAAGATAAATTAAAAGACTCTTTTAAAAGTTTGTGCCTAAAGATCCCATTTTGCTTGAGCAAAAGGAAAGGCTATTAAAACATGATCAATATACTTCAAAATTCCACTTCTATAACCAATGACAATTCATTAGATGTAGCCTTGCTCATAAATAATTTGAATCCTGATGTTAATGCTCTACAATGTCATTTAACACAAATAGATTCATGATTATTGTATAACAATAGTGATAAATCAACTTTGTTGTGTAACTAGCTTAATCAATGTTTTATGAACAATGAAGTGTTAGCCTAATGGTAAGACTCATGATTTGAAAGTTCTAAGTCATGGGTTCGATTATGGTGGGCAATGCGTTAATGATTCTTAAAGCTTATTGAAATCACACATCATGCAAAAGGCCTAATCATACCATCCACAAGACCATGGTTTATGAATATTTAAAGCTAATTGAAATGATACATCATGTAATATTGCTTAGACCTTCTAATTGTACCATCCATGAGAAAACCATGGTTATGAACATTTTTCCAAGATTTAGTATGCCAAGTTAGAGACAATGGAGTAGATCAGATAAAATAACATTCTAATTTTTCAAAAATAGAGATAATGCTTTTGGTGCTTTATATAACTAAAATGGATACAAAGGTGTAGAGTGAATAAATAGTTTTACCAACTAGAGTCTACGTGGTTAAGATAATAATTTCTCTAACCAACCTTTTAACTTGTTATTAGCTTTGCTAACCATCTCCATTCAAAGCTCTTTCCACATTCTACCATTGAAGAGAGAAAAGCCTAAATACTTTCTTGGTAGACTATTATGGGTGGATCTCAAACAGGTGAAAAAAGCATTAAAGTCATGTGTAGGCATTTCAAAATTATATAGCTTGAATTTGCATAAGTTATGAAAAAGTATCATAAAAATCAAATGTTTATTTAATTCTATGCAATATTGTAATATCTCTTTTAACAAATAAAAAAGTATCATCCACAAATTGTGAATGGGTGAAATCCTAACATCCAAAGATAAGCTTAATACTAGAATTTTCATTTTCATGCATAACCTTATGAAGATAGGCACCCAATCTTAATGCAAACAAATGGGATCCCTTGTCATGGCCAATTAGTTGTTTCAATATTTCCATTTACAAGAATATCAAAATTTGAACCAATATAACATTATTTTATTTCTAATCCAATGTGTAGGAAAACCAAATCTCTGTAAAATCAATTCCATATAATTTCAATTAATTCTACCATATGCCTTACTAATATCCAACTTAAGTATCATAAACATTGTTTTGAACAATATTTGAGTGCAAGAGCTCCTCAACCAAAATGACCTAATCAATTTGTTTGCCACACCTAAAAACTATTTGTTCAAGGGCAATGTTGCTATCCAAAACATCTATAATGTTTTGAGCATCATTCTTTTTAGTAAAATCACCAATGATATTATCACTTCTCCAAAATCCATAAAACGTATCATAAATATCCTACTTAAACACACTCTAAATTTTCTTTTAAAAATCAATAGGAAACCTCTCTAGAGATTTATTATTGGACATACCAAAGACAATATTACTAATCTCTTTAAGCATTTTATTCAATAGATTTTATGTTAGTATGAGATTGCTTTCTATCTATGTAAGAGACAATTTATGAGGCCAAAAGCCAATCTTTAAGAAATCTTGCACTTACCATTCTTAATAAACCTTATTAGCAATTTTAGAGATCTCTTCATGATCAGTTTGCAAATGTCTATGCTCATCCTTTGAGCACTTGATATAATTTATATTATGCCTTATAAAAGTATAAGTATGTAAAATCCAGAATTTTCATTCACATGTTCCATCACTTGATATAATTTGCATTATGCTTTATATAAGCATAAGTATGAAAAAATTTGAAGTTTAAAAAGCACTCACAAAAGTCAAAATTGATCTTAACATCATAAAATATTTTCTAGAATTTGAGAATAAAGCTATTTAGTTTTTCAAATATAGCTTTATGGAATTACATAAAACAATTATCTATGGTGTCAATACTTTTTTTTTTTTAGGAAAAACCATTGGCATTCAAGAAAGTATGAAACTTATGGACATCCTATGCTTCATTATTTCTATGCTCACCATTATGTTTATATACATTTAATTGCATTTTTTTATTTTTTCTATTTTTACCTTATAAAAACTTGTCATACAAAGTTTCAATTAACTCAATCAAACAATTATTTTTCCCACTTTTTCATTTTTGATGGCTACCAAACCACCCTTAAATGTAAGTAATTATAAGGCAATGCTTAAAGAATACATACACATACAATAATCATCCTTTTTAGTAGTTAGGATCATCACTAGGAAGCTCAATGCTCATCCTGCTAATATGGGGTTCTAGGAAGGTAGTTGATAAGCAAAAGCCTAACTTCTTTCCAGTGGTTCCGCCTAGGCTCGAACGTAGGTTTTACGACTTAAGAAATAAACACTTTACCATCACTCCAAGTAATAGTCCCTTTCACTATTTATCAAGCTACAATTTATGGCAATAAATTTTATATATATATATACACACACACTTGAACTTTGCAACATATATCTATATCTACCTTGGAAAATATGCATTTGCAAACAGTAGCAAAACATTGTTGGACTTTGAAATTAGAGTGCACCCTGAATATTTATCATCGGGTGAACAAAGCAGTGCCTACAACATTTACAAGAGACTGTATTCTTTATTTGCACTGTTTTGAAAGTTGTACCCAAATGAGAAAAAGAAGGCTCTGTATCAAAAGAAATACCAAAAAATGCTTAGTGAAAAACTAAACAGATATTTAATTGTTCTGAGAAGAATATAAAAACTAATTTTATCCATCAAAGCTGAATTTCATGAAATGAAATTTTACCTGCCATACTGAAACTTTCAAAATGTTATTCAAGTCAAATACAGTGAGATGCTGGACTATTAATAAATATGTTGAGAATCAGAAACTTCTAAAATACAATCATTCATATATGTCAACTGCCATAGCCATGCCCTGTAAGTATGAAAATGTAATTTGTAATTCTTCTTCCACTATATATTTCTGAAGGAAATTATGATGAAGCAAAATAATTAAAACATACTTGATGACAGATCTAATAATGCCATTTCATGCCAATAATGATCCTTCCATCTATCCCGGTATGTTTCTAGTTGTGCAGTTCTGTTTTCTGCAGTTGCAAGATATATCTCTTTTCTCCATTGTTCAACCCGCACACATCCACATTGATCACAGAGCCAGTCGTCATATTTGAACTGTCATTATTAAGATATTAAATTTCAAATATATGTCTATAAAAGGTCCTCCAGAGAGGCCTGATCTTGCAATATCAATGAGAAGTTTAGATTTATGGGAAAATACTGCTTAATAGTATGTTAACTATATGTATAAAAACTGCAATCAATACATTTGAAAAAATATGGTGCCTGTTTGAAATACTAATTATGTTTGAGCATTTCCAAAGCTTAAGTTGGCTAAGGAAATTTGAAGGAATAATGAAATGAAACAACCTCTTCAAGCACTCACCAATGCCTGATAAAATGATTACTTTTAACAGATTGCTCCATAAATGCCTTCCAAAATCAATGAAACACAAGCATGTATCACCCTTGAAAATCAGACATCCATATAGGCTTTCCCTTCCAAAATCAACAGTTATTATAGCATGTCAATCAAGCAAACATTACAAACAAAGTACTTTATGTTTAACAGGGTACTCCATAAATGTCCCCATGACCTGTTGGCTATGTAAGTGTATTACCCTCCAAAATCAATGATACACAAGCATGCATCAACCTTGAAAATCAGACACCCATATAGGCTAATGTTTTCTTCTTCTTCTTCTTTTTCAGAAGTAACAATATTATAGCATGTCAATCAAGCAAACATCACATAAAAAGTAATCACAGTCCGGAATACAGCTACAAGAGCTTGTCAATATGATGTAACAATTCAAGGCTGATAGCTTCATTGCAAGCAGTTTCATTACCTAGGATTAATGCTCTAATCGGATGGCAAAATTGATAATGATATAAGAAATAGGATTAAGGTAGGATGGTCAAAATAGAGACAGGCCAGTGGTGCTTTATGTTATAAGAGAATCCCAATAAAACTGAAGGAAAAATTTTACAAGATAGCAATTAGACTTACTATCTTATAACGTGCTGAATGTTAAACAGCAAAAAAGAGTCATGAACAACAAATTAATGTAGTAGAAATACAAATGCTTAAATGGATGTTGAATATTACTAACCATATAAATATTAGAAGAAGACATGGAGTGGCTTCTATTTCAAAAGAGTTACAGGAATGACATCTTAGATAGTTTGGACACATGCAAAGAAGATCATATAACGAGCCTATAAAGAAAGGTTGCTACATCACTGTTATAGGAAAGCCACCAAAAGAAAGACTAAAAAAGGCATAGGAAAAGCAATTGAAGATGATAGGATGAAATTACAAATAAACAGAGACTTAGCTATTCATAGATCTAAATGGCAAAAAAAAAATACATTTTGTAATAACGTTGCCCCAACATTGTCTGGTACCCCTAGGAATTTCCTCAGATCCAATGAACCTAGGGCGGAAGACCTAAGGGCCACACCTTCAAGTGAACACAATGACCACTTCAATAACTTAGAACAGAGCATGCAACACATCAACTTCTGGTATAGTGTATATCTACCTCTAGGAGAACATCTACGACTCTAAACAAGGACTAGCAAACAAGTACACAAACAACCCTGTAGACATCATTGGCAGGAGGATGGCGATGCATCTCTAGGAGGTGCCTCACCCCCAAGCCCCTTATGATATGGTGCTAGGTTCGACGTGATGCCACACCTGGACTATCCAATCCAAAATACCTACATATTTGCAACCACTGCAAAATTAGGACCCATGTAGTTCTACAACATGAGGGTAAGATGAAGACTAAAAGGAGGGAATAACAGGGTGGAGCTCTATTGCTGCTTAGAACCACCAAGCTGAAATGGATTTTCTAACACTTGAGTGCCATGCATGAACACCTTAGAGTGTACCATGGTCCCCAAACCATGGGGAAGAACCAAGGGAACCTCTACACTAAGACCTCTCTCACAATCCTCCCTTGCACAAAAGAAATGACACCCTCGCAATGGAGCCTGGGATAAGCTTTGAAAGTACACTTCTAGTACAAGTTCAAACTCTGTTAACTCTAGGGATTCACTCAACTCAAATGATGTTAGGCTTGAAGGAAGGTACCAACCCCAAGGCCTAATATATCCTTCTATTGGAAAGACCAAGTAAATTCCTGATTTTGTGGGATTAATTGCATTTATTTTTTTTTGTGGAGTTTGTTTTCCCTAATTTATAGCTTCCGTTTTTATCATTTCTGATTTCTAGGAGATTGGTTTTCTTTTTTAGTTTGTTTCCTAAAATACAAAATAAGGCTGGTCTATAAATCCTTATATGCAATCTTTCATAAACTTCAATAAAGAGAACTATTTCATTTCATCTCTTTGTTCATGGTATCAAAGCCAAGTTAAATGGCCAAAAAAAATTCTTCTTCCAAATCCTCTTCGCCCAACACACTTGAAAGCATGCCAGCAACAACTATCTGAAATCCTTTATCTTCTTCTCAACCCTTTGAAAATCATTCTCTTCAAATAACCCAACACAAACTCAATGGAACCAACTTCCAAGAATGGTTTTAGTCCATTTTTCTTGTCCTCAAAGGCAAAGGAAAGTTTAGATATGTCACCAGTACAATTTCGCCTCCTAAATCTATTAACCCTACCTATCCTGCTTGGGATGCTGAAAATTCCATAGTGATGGCTTGGTTAATTAATTCGATGGAGCCACAAATTGGAACATATTTGTTCTACAAAGCTGCCAGAGACATGGACAACAGTTCAAGAAATCTACTCGGATCACAGTGTTTTGAAATACACTCGAAGCTTCGTGAGATGCAACAAGGAGACAAATCAATCACTGATTATTTTAATTCTTTGACTGAATTATGGTAAGAGATGGATTTATTTTATGAAATGCAATGGGAGAGCCCTAAAGATGGAGTCAAGTTTGCTCAGATAATTGAAAAGAGAGGATCTTCAACTTTTTACAAGGGCTGAATAAAGAGTTGGATGAGGTACGGGGCAGAGTGTTGAGCACAAAGCCTTTTCCCACCATCCATGAGGCTTTCACCGAAGTAAGAAGAGAGGAAAGCAAGAAGAAGGTTATGCTTCCAATTGGAATAGATGCTCCTTCAGTAGGATCAGCCCTCGTCACACACCAAAGCAGGCAACATCAGAGTCAAAGATCTCAAAAGGAGAAGCTATGGTGTGATCACTACCACAAGACCAATCATACATGGGATACCAAATTCAAAATCCACAAATACCCACCAAATTACAAGCCAAACAAAGCCCTTGCTGTCAAGACTATTGCAAAGAATGATAAGTCTAGTAATCTCAATCTCACTATTGCACAAATTGAAGTGTTACAATCAATATTGAGCAATCCCAACCTGCTCACAGAGGCCAACACATCATCAAAGACTCCCATAGCCTCAGTTGCACATAGAGGTAATCTAAGTACTTCATGTTTTACACATTGCCATGTAAATGATAAGCCGATTGTTGACACAGGTGCTTCAAATCACATGTCTGGAAACAAGAGTTTATTCTTGGAATTAAAGGAATGTCATGATGACATTAAGATCATTGTAGCTAATGGTACTATCTCAAGAGTAGTAGGTTGTGGGTCAATTGATATTTTTGGGATGAATTTAAGATCTGTTTACTATGTTCCAAAGTTAAAGTATAACCTCCTCTCTATCAGCAAATTGTCAAAAGATCAAAATTGTGCAGCAACATTTTTCCCTTCTCTCTATGTGTTCTAGGACCTATCTTCGGGGAGGATGATTGGCAGTGCTGAGGAGAAACATGGTCTCTACATTCTCAATGGTGCTAGTTCTTCTTCAAAAATTCAATCTCATGAAAACATCTCCCTTTCAACCTCGTCTAGTTCAGAAATAATACTTTGGCATAGACACCTTGGTCACCCTAGTTTTGTTTATCTCAAATCTTTGTATCCAACTTTGTTTATCAATAAAAATCCTTTAGATTTCCAACATAAACATTGTATTGGTGCAAAACAAACTAGAAAAAATTATCCTTCTCATACATATCAAGTGTCAAAGCCATTTCATCTTATACATAGTGACATATGGGGTCCAGCTCGTCAATCCACTCTCACAGGTTATCACATAAATTAATGATCATACAAGGGTGTGTTCGGTTTAACTCATGAGAGAAAAATCACAAACCGAATCCATTGTTAAATAGTTTCACAAACATATCTCAAATGTCTTCCAAACCAATATCCAAATTCTGAGAACTAACAATGGTAGAGAGTATTTCACAAATGACCTGACCCAATACCTAAATGATAATAAAATAGAGTGTTTCATTAGAGTTCTTGTACATACACCCCTCAACAGAATGGAGTGGCAGAGAGGAAAAATAGACATTTGCTAGAGGTAGCTTGAGCTCTTATGTTCACTAGTCATGTTCCAAACTCTTTTTGGGGAGAAGCAATGTTAACTGTAGCCTATCTTATAAATAGAATGCCATCCAAAACTCTAAATCTTCGAACTCCTCTCAGTTGTCTACTTAATACCTATCCTCATGTCCTCATTCTTAACTCTCTTTCTCCTAGAGTGTTTGGTTACATTGCATATGTCTATAATCATCACCCATAAAAGAGTAAACTCGATCCCAAATCCTTTAAGTGTGTCTTTACTGGCTACTCCCCATCTCAAAAAGGGATACAAATGCGTTCACCACCCCTCCCCTCTCCCCCCTTCCCTTCCGGAAAATTCTTTGTCTCTAATGATGTAACTTTTATGGAAGATCAAATGTTTTATCCTAATAGTTCTCTTCAGGGGGAGATGATGAGTGAAGATGACCATTGGGATCCCTCTATCTCACTTCCTGTATCTATTCCATCTGAGTCTCATTCTTCATTCGAGTCTCCATCTCCAACCAAACCAGACAATTCTCATGCTGAACAAATCCCTTCAAATTAGTGTGATCATGAATTGAATCCAAGGGGAGAATCAAGCATCTCTAAACCAATCATGGTTTATTCAAGAAGACCAAAGACTCCCCACGTTGTGCAACTATTTGAACCAAGGGAGGATCCTGAAACCATGGAAGAAGGTATGGTGTTATTTGACGATTTGGATCTTCCTATTGCTCTCAAGAAAGGTGTTCAAACTTAAAACCAACATGCCATCTCTCAGCAACTAACCTACTCAAACATGTCTCATCATTACAAGGCATTTGTTACTAGCCTCGCCAATGTGGAGATTCCAAAAGATATTCAAAGAGCCCTTCAAAATCCAAATGGAGAACAACTGTTGAAGAAGAGATAAGAGCACTTCGAGAGAATGGAATGTGGGAGGTAGTTGATCTTCCTAGTGGAAAGAAAGTTGTTGGTTGCAAGTGGATATTCATAGTGAAGTTCAGGCCAAATGGGGAGATAGAGGTATAAAGCTCACTTGGTTGCTCCTCAAGGATACACCCAAACTTATGGTATTGACTATAAAGAAATATTTGCCCCTATTGCCAAGATGAACTCAATCAAGGCATTGTTGTCACTTGCTGTAAATCTTGAATTGGATCTTTTACCAAATGGATGTAAAGAATGCTTTTTTGAATGGAAATTTGGAGGAGGAAATGTTTATGAAGATGCCACCAGGATTTGAGATGGGAAGCAACAAAGTGTGCAAGCTTAAGAAGTCTTTGTATGGTTTGAAACAATCTCCTAGAGCTTGGTTCACAA
Organism: Gnetum montanum; assembly: GCA_015680685.1. Classification (NCBI taxonomy): domain Eukaryota; kingdom Viridiplantae; phylum Streptophyta; class Gnetopsida; order Gnetales; family Gnetaceae; genus Gnetum; species Gnetum montanum. Next base: position 200,484 of record MNCI01036864.1, read on the forward strand.
GATTTAGCTCAACATTGCAAAGTTTTGGATACACCCAAGGGCAGGCCAATCATACAATCTTCACTAAGC
>MNCI01036864.1:201007-222703 GCA_015680685.1 Gnetum montanum
CTTATTTGGATTGAGAGACTTCTAAAGGATCTAAAAATTTCATTCTCAAGTCCTATGAAGCTCTACAGTGACAGTAAATCAGCAATAAGCATTGTCCACAACCTAGTTCAACATGATCGAATGAAGCATGTTAGAATAGATAGAAGCTTTATCAAGCATGAGATTGACTCGAGAGCAGTCAGCCTAGCTTCCATTGCTACCAAGGATTAAGAGGCCAATATTCTCACCAAAGCATTATCAAAACCGGGTTTTGAGTCTTTAGTTTGCAAGCTGGGAATGATAGATATCTATTCTCCAGCTTGAGGGGGAGTATTGGAAAGACCAAGTAAATTCCTGATTTTGTGGACCGAGTAAATTCCTAATTTTGTGGGATAAATTGCAATTTTTTGTGAAGTTTGTTTTCCCCGATTTATAGCTTCTGTTTTTATCATTTCTGATTTCTAGGAGATTGGTTTTCTTTTTTAGTTTGTTTCCTAAAATACAAAATAAGGCTGGTCTATAAATCCTTGTATGCAATCTTTCATGAACTTCAATAAAGAGAACTATTTCATTTCATCTCTTTGTTCACCTTCCAACCAAGGCCTCGCATGAAACACAAAGAGCACTTGGTAGAACCCAAAAACCAATTCTACTCCATGACAAGGGATACGGCCAACCCAAAGAAGCAACGTCTCTAAGGCATCCCTTAGATTTGTTCCTTTATAGTCCTCCTGCATAGTCCTATACCTATGCAAGAGAGTGTGCTCCTCTCCCACAAGTCTAGCCAAGTCCCTTCTGAATAGCTTCTCAGCATCCATCAATCCTTAGATATTTTTTATTGATTTGTAAGGCTCACCAAGATTCACTTTCAGCCCTAGTGATGGATTTGCGAGACCACATCTCAAAGAGGACATTCTCCAAAAGAGCCATGCCTTGACAAGCAAAGTCAAGCCTACCATAACCCTAGGTTCTACTTCTAGCTTTAAGACCCATGAAGTCTCAACAATCCAACCATCTATACACTAGATCACCATGTGCACACCACAACCAGTATTCTATTTATTCTTTTCTTTCTTTGATACAAGTCTAGGCTAGTAGGAAGGAAGCTAAGTGAAGTCCTCCTTCCTAACAAGGTTCAAAGGTAGATTTCTTTGTCCTGACCTTGCTGTCTACAGACGAACCAACATCACTACCCATTTTTCCATCATGGAACAAGATATCTCCATATCACAGCAATGGAGAAGATCCAAAATTTGCTTGGAAAACTTCTCCAAGATGCATTCAAGGCATCCCAAACACTTTCTATCATCTAAAGTCATTGAGAATACCTAGCATTGAGTTTCCTCGTTTGAATGCTAGAGCGAGTTGAGGACTAGAGAAACCAGCCCTAAGATAGTCATCTTTCCACATCCTTCATTACAACCTTTGTACACCATCTAGAGGAAGGATCAGCTACAATTGCCTTTTATACCATAACCTTCATGCCTCAAGGGACAAGCACCGTTCTTTGAAAGCTTACCTCAAGGGGAAGCATGTCAAATGCCTTCGAGGACAAACTTTGTCATAGATCATTGGGGAACATCCAGGTTCCCACAATCTGCATTTCCTGCCGTGCCAAGAACATCTGAACACCCAAACTAATCATCCCGATTTGTGTTTCTATCCAATTGGAGAGACCCTCATCGTGAGCTTCCTTCTCCAAAGTGAGTACACCAACAAGTTTGCATCACACTCGTCATACAAGCCAAGGAAGGCCACTAAGCCAGCTTAGCCACATTGCATAACCACCACCTATTGTGGGAAGATATGGATTCATAGGCCTTACCCAACATTTTGTCCAACATCAAGGGCGAACAACAAGGTGCCAAAGTGCCAAGCACCAAAACTATCACAAGGAAGACTTACATTTCACCATAGGAAGCTTGGTTTATCAACTCATAATACCCGAGCCCATACAACTTAAACATTTGTGGTGGACAACGCCTCACCACTACCTGTTATGTCATCATACATAGGCTAGAATTAAGAGTGTTGTCCATTAACAATTTGCCCTTAGGAGGACTAGGTCCTCAAGACATTTTGGAATTATATTAAAAGGGCATAACCATCACCAAACATCTAGCCTCTACAATCTATTATCCATCCCCAAAAGATTTGTAACAAGGGAGGCTCACCAAAGGACCAATTGAAGAAGTCCTTCTAGAATAACAAAATCAAAAGAGATTTCACTGGGTTGCACCTTACTTTAAAAATTGCAAGGGCATCAAGCATGCTTTTGCCATTGTATCTACAAAGAAATTCATGCATTCAAGCATTGTAATCATTGCCTATCTCTATTATGAGTCCCAAGAGCTCTGACACTCAAGACCAATGTCCCAATTAGGATCCAAATATAATCTGCATTCAAAACATATAGGGGAACAATTGTCCGAACTTAACCAAACATTGATCTGCCAACAACTAAGAAATCTGCACACGAGGGAAAATAGGCCATGCCATTAGGCCAAAGAGTCAACTATGAAAATGGATCACTGTCAACAACAGCACACCTATGGAGATGTGTGCACAAAACCTCTAGCATTACAAAGAGGGAAGGTGCCATACACCTAACCCAAATTAAGCCAATAAAACCCCAAGTCATGAGGGCTTTGGCTTAAGCACTCAACCTCTATGTGGGGAACAACCAAATAGGGCCTCCAAGAGAAGCTAACAATCAAGAGAACTGTAGTAACCTTTGTGCAAGGTGGATCACCACTCCACAACCAGCAACACTACCCCATTATCTACATCAAGATGGAGCCTAGGCATCAAAACCCAAGACTCACATTGACATCAAGGTTGATCACAAAACCCACATTTAAGAATCTATCATTCATTCTGTCACTACATTACTATGAACATCAGGAACCACCTACTACCATAGTCATGATCATTATACAAATTGACTAGAATTCTCTACGGTCCACCATCAAACATAACTATATAAGATTGTTGCACAACATGGGACCTTTAAGGAAGAGTCTAAAATCCATCAAATGCTAACATCAGGCTATATCATAATCTCCAAGGACATACCATCAAGGTATGCCAAGATCACCAAGGATACAAACCATTGATTGTTTAAGAACACCATAGTGAAGGACATATTGTGGCCTCCAAAATACAACACTGTCCACAAGGTAGAATTTGCCAGAAAGCTTTGGAAGGCCTCATATTAGAGAATAGAGACCCACTACAATGCATGAATAAAAGTGTTACCCATAGGAGCGACTACCTATGTAGGGAACATAGATCACTAAACCTAGCCTTGTCACAAGACGTGGCACAAGCCTACAACAAGAGGGCACAAGAGACCATAAAGTCATCAAACAAGTGATACTCCTTAAGTCATGATCATAATAGGGAATGCTACACAAGCCTAGGAGGCTAAAGGATGTACTACCCCAACCCATTCTAAGACTGAGGTTTTAGGCCATAAAGAGAAAAACCCAAACTGCACCATTCAAGATCTAGCACCTACCATAGTGCAACCTCAAGGAATCAACCACTCCTAGGCCATCAAATATTTGACATAGCCAAGGACACTATTCCATGCCTTTTGCTCACCCAAATATCTAAAGAGATTCGAAACTGACCACAGTCCTCTATAAGTGCCCATCCAAAGCACTGAGAGGCAAACAAATCATGATGCACCAACTATTCCATTATAGCATTGGTACTGATAAATCCACAACCCAATGTCAAGAATCTAAGACCATGCAACCAGTTCATAAAGGTCTCAAGATAACTTATCATCCCCAAAGACATAGTGCTCACAAAATTAACTGAGGTTCCCACTATCTCAACCTCTATGTACTTGTGTTGCCTGCAAAGCTGAGACAATAGCTTGAAAACAAAAAAAGTTAGTAGGGGTCATATACAGCACACTAGCCATCAAATGCATCCACCAAGCATGGTCGAAAACAATAGAGATATAATATCCTCAAAACGCTACGCAAACCAAGATCGCAGCTACATGCATAGAGATTAAACATGCAAAACTACATGAGTAATTTAGATACACTCACACAAAAGAAACAAGCATGAAGCACAACAACCAGGATGAACTAGAACACTTTCAAAATTCTAGATATTCACCATCAACAATGGTACCTAGCCACTAACACCAATTCTCAACCAAGATCAAGATCCAAACAAGTCCACAAGAGGGCATAGGTACAAAACTTCATAACCTCATCCAATAATATACCAAGGGAGACCGAGTTGTAACCAAAAATAGGTCTCAACAACAAGAGGTTCCAATGCACACGACCAAAACCATCATCAAAGAGGATGTGACCTTTGAAGACACTCAACAAGAGGTGAGGTCTCAAAAAAAAAATTAGAAACAACATGCCCCAAGAGGTCTTGAAAACATCAGTCCAAATAAAATGTCTTAAGGTAGATGTCAACATCTGAGGGAGTGATGCCAAAAAGCCTAGGATAAACACAACCAAGCCTTAAAGAGGGAACACAACACCAAATGACCCATGACAAGGGTAATTGAAGCCAAAGCTGAAGAGGGCTTCAAAGCAAGGACCACATCAAATCTAGTCAAGAAGGAGCACATAAGGCCTCAAGAGGCATCATCATCAAACAACCAAATAACAAACACAAGCATTCCATGAAGCCACATCTAAGCCACAAGAAGCACAAAGGCTTGTGATAATGAGTGAAAGGCAAAGCGAGAGAGACACATATGAGAGAGTCAAAACACAATAGAAAGAAAGACATTCACACAAAACTAGACAAACATACAATCGTGAACGGGAACATACATTAGTTTGCCAACGATAGTCTTTGTCCACCCAAACCAAGACTCACTAGAGCACATGTCTAAAAGCCCTCCATCCTGAGGTACCTAGGCAAAATCATGACCTAGTAAGTAAATCCCACACTTATTATATCTTAGATAAGTGAGGATGCAAGGATACTGCATCCTACACCTTTTAGCTAATGCCATCACAAAACATGTCATCTAGGTGGACATTGAAGTAGAGACTAGGTCCAATTCATCCTAGATGAACTACTAATGACCAAAGATGAAAGCTCTTTCAACAACAATTTATATGTTGTCAATAGAACTCCCATTAGCCATATCGAAACAAAACCACAACTTGTCCAACCACCAAGGAAGGCCTAGTGAAGGAAAGCACAACAAATACAACTGCATCTATCCGCAAGCATGTCCAAACCTCACGGTTGCAAGCATCAAAGCAATGACTCCACAACAACAATCTCATGCCTTATCATAAGGGCAACCCAATGGTAGATACAAGAAGTAAAACCAATATGATTCAGTATCAACATGATATCCAACTGGAAGGACCACAGATAAGAAACATTGAGGGCATAGCATCTCGAGAGGGTGTCACACCTATAGCAACACATCGAAGAACACTCTGATACCATTTGTAACAACGTTGCCCCGACATTATCCAGCATCCCTAGGAATTACCTTAGATCCAACAAACCTGGGGTGGAAGACCTAGGGACTACACCTCCAAGTGAGCATGGGGACCACTTCAAAAACTTAGAAGAGAGCATGCAATACATCAGCTTCTTATATAGTGTGCATCTACCTCTAGGAGAACATCTATGACTTTGAACAAGGATGAACAAATAAGTGTACAAATAACCATGTAAACATCATTGGTAGGAGGACGACGATGTATCTATAGGAGGTGCCTCACCCCCGAACCCCTCATGATCTAGTACAAGGTTCGATCCGGTGCCACACCTAGACTATCCAATCCAGGGTACCTACATATCTAAGACCACAAAAAAAACAAGTCCCATATAATTTTACAATGTGAGGGTAAGATGACAAGTACTAAGAGGGGAGAATAATAGGGTGAAGCCCTGTTGCCATTTGGAACCACCATGCTGAAATGGGTTTTCTCACACTTGAGTGCTATGCACAGGCACCTCAAATTGTTCCATGGTCCCCAACCCATGGGAAGGAACCAAGGCAACCTCTCCCCTAAGATCTCTCTCACACATGTTGTTAGAACAAGGTTATAGGATGATGATGAGCTTGTTAATATGATGATATAGCTTAGTCTTCCAAAACATTAGTGTACCTTGCTAATATAATAGTTAAATTGAATATGTAATCTACAAAAAAAGTTGCACATTAACAAGAAAGAATGCACCAATGAACAAATTCTTATGGCAACTAAAACCCTTAACTAGTTTAGCTATATATTTATGATATATATCTATTATTTGGCCTAGAGAATAGTTTATATTTTTTAAATTAATAAAATCTCAAATTAATTCACTGAGAATTGATTTTTACATTAAAAACAAAAATCAAAACCACTGTATGTTATTCAATGATAATTCCAATGAAAAGGTTTGTCTCTTCACCCAGCTTTCTGACAAAAATTATTTATTTCCAGGGATAAAGTCTAGGTAACAAAGTAGTTGGCCTGTTGGCAAAACTCTCAGCCAAAATAATAATTCTCATAAAAAAGGTCATTTATTAAACCAATTTTATAACAATGATTATTTATTTACTATGACAAAGTCCTGGTAGTTGGCCTCTTAGCCATAAAGCTCTTCCTTAACTATTTCGACAAGAGAAAAAAACCATAACTAGGAGAGGTCCCCCTCATTAGTATGATAATAAAATTATTTTACCATGACTAAGGAGGACTCTCTTGGATGAGGCTGGTAGTTGGCCTCTTGGCCAAAATTATAAATAATAAGTCTGAATTTCTATGAAATACTATTAGCACCCCAAAAAAAAAAAACTACCCACCCAAACCAAAAAAAAAAACCTTTTCTTTAAATCTCCACTAAAATTCCAAAATTGAAAACTCAGTTCACAAATCCAGTGAGTCTTACATGTAGCATTATGCCTTCAAAATCATTTCCCTTCTTAGAATAAGTCCCATATCAATAAACAATAACATTAGATTATCACAGTGTTTTTGAATTGTCAATAGACTAAATATATTCATCAAATAGACATACAATCAGATTGAAATTAAAAGAAACTCCTCACAGCAACATAACAATTTAAAATCTAATTCTTCCATGAAATTAGCATGTAAATCTTTGCAACTAGTATTAACTGAAAACAATACTAGACCTAATTTCTTTGGTAATGTTTTAACAAAAAAGGGAATCTGTTATAACTTTACATAACAAGAAAAACAATTTAGAGTACAACCACTTACAAGGAGATACACTGACATCAATCAGACATGAAGAAATTATTCAAGGGCATGTTTGGTTGCACTGAATCTAACAATGTTGAATCTGCAGATTCAATATCTAAAATTTAAAAAGTTAGGTGGTTTTGTGTGGGTGAATCACTGGATTCCTAGGTAAGCCACTAGATACACCCTGTTCTATAGCATTTTGAATTTTCAGTGATTTAACCTCCAAAGGTATAATCTCTCCAGATTGTAAGCTCTACAGATTCACAACTCTCTAGACTCCCTATCTATCTTGATACAAGCAACAACAGATTCAAGCAACCAAACACACCCTAAAGCACCTCACTCCTAGCATAAAATTTCCAAAGCATTAATATGTAAATTTGATTATTAACCCTGTTACTCTAATAAAATATAAAAAAAAACAATAACATAATTGAAAAGACTAGAATCTAAAAACAGGAAACATCTAAGCATAAGTCTATAAGTGATACAGATACTTAGGGTCTCTAGTTCAAGTGGACGGTGAGATTAACAATGATGTGACAAATAGAATTGAGGTAAAATGGAAGAAATGGCGGGAAACTAGTGAGGTGCTTTGTGATAGAAGAATCCTTGCTAAATTGAAGGCTAAGTTCTATAGAACTGCTATCAAACCCGCAATCCTTTATGGTGCAAAATGTTGGCCTATCAAAAATCATTAGACTCAATGTCTGCAGGTAGTAGAGATGTGTATGTTTAGGTGGACATTGGGTCTGACTAAAAAAAACTGAATCAACTCCTCTATTAAGTAAAGTTTGGGACACCGAAATAATTGTAATATAGGTACACCTCAAGATATATAGTCTAGTGAACTTTATAACCCAGAATTGCCCACTAGAATCGAACCCATGACTTGGAGCCACACTATTATATTTTTTTCTTTTCTTTGTCCAAAAAAAATGAACATAATTACTAGTAAGTAAATGGAGTTAATATATTAAAACAAGAATGAATGAATGATAAATTGCATGCATAAAGAAAAATCTAGCTATGACAATTTACAATGCAATGTCATTAATATTAAGGAAAATTTTTTTAAGAGACTGTCAATATTTCATAATGTAATTATCTAAAACTTACACTAGAAAGAAGTAAATTGTACATCACAAGTAAGTTTTTTTAATATCATTTAAGAAACCAGCTCACACATCACACAATGGAGAGTTACAATGCATGGGTTTGTTTCTCATTTTTGTCAAGAAAAGGGCTATTACTGTCTCACACCACTTATCATAGTTGAATGTTAACATAAGCTCATGAAAGGATGAAAATTAACCAATGCTTCCTCCATTTCAAGATATCTTAATTTTTGGCAAACAAAATCTGAGTGTAGGGGCAATGTGGGCCTAAAATAGATCTGAAACTATAAATATGAACATAGTTCATAATAGGTAGTGGGGATTGAACAGTGTTTTCCTCCATCCTAAGGTACTTCCAATCTCTCTGAGATTTCTCCAAATGATTCAGCTGAAACATGAAGAATTATTTTCATATGGTTTTCATGGATTTGGAGAAAGTTTATAAGAGAGTCCATTGAGAGATTATTTTGTAGATGCTAAAGAGGAAGGATATTCCTATTGAGTACATAAACACTATTCAAAACATGCATGATATAGCCATAACTTGAGTTCACGCTACCTATGGAAAGACTATAAACTTGCCCATGCATGCAAAGCTATTGGAGTATCTGCTCTACGCCTTTATCATGGATGAGTTGGCTAAACAAATATAAGATTATAACCATTGGTGTATGTCCTTTGTAGATAATATTATATTGGTACAAGAATCTAAGTAAAAATGGAGTCTTGGAGAACTACCCTAGAATCAAAGAGGTTAAGGAGTAGTAGAAGTAAAACAAAATAAATGGAGTGCATTTTTTATGGAAAACAAGCAATGAAGATATAAAAATTAAAATTAAAAACCAAGACCTTACTCAAAGTAAGTAATGCAAATACTTGGGACCACTTGTTTAAATGGATAGTGAAGCTAACAATGATGTGATAAGTAGAATTGAAGTAGAATGGATGAAATACTTAGAAGCTAGTGGTCTACTTTACAATAGAAGAATCCTACTAGATTAAAGTGAAAGTTCTAATTTTACAAAGTTACTATTACCTATAATCGTTTATGATGTAAAATGTTGATCTATGAAAAACATTAGGCTCAACGCATACATGTGGTAGAGATGTGTATGCTAAGATAGATGTTGGGTGTCACTAGGAAAAATCAGATCAACTCTCTTTTTTAGGGAAAGTTTGGAAATAGCATTCATAGATTAGAAGATTAAGGAAAGTTGTCTTAGATAGTTTGGTCATGTGCTAAGAAGACCAGAGAGTATGCCTGTTAAAAGAGAATGTTTTATTAAAGTTGAATGGAAATAACAAATTAAGAGGTCAACCAAAACATACCTGGTTTGCAAGAATAAAGAAATATATTCAAGATCTCGACATTATCGCTAATTTGGCTCTTAATAGAAATGCATGAAGAAAAAGAATTCATATAGCCAACTCCATGTGGTTGGGATAAGGCTAGAATGATGATAGTGATGAATTTATCTTCTAAACATCAAAATGCAGGAAATATTTGAAAATAAAATTGAAGAATGAAAATAGTGGGTGTTAAATACATAAGCATAAGATGACTAGGGAAGAAATAGCCTTTTTCTTTTTTAAGATATCTAAATGTAAGGATAGAAATTGATGAAAATAAAAATCATCACATGTCAAAATAATTTAAAGAAATCATGGTTTACGTTCAGCCAACATCACCATCATTGCCTTTGTCAAATCAAACTGGGTAAATTGTAAAGGTGGTTGATTAAATTGAAAAAAGTTTTTACACTTGTCTTCTACCTCACATGCACCTGAACATATATTTTTACGGTAACTTGCAGGGATTAAACCCCAACTTACAGGATGCAAGTTAGAAGTCTTGTCAACAAGCTATGTCTCATAGATTGAGTACAAAAATAATAGAAAAAGAAGAAACGTTACAAAAAATCTTTCCAAAAGAGGTATGATGTATTATGATTAACAGATAGTTCGTGGAAGATGTGATCAGGCTCAAACAATAGACAGACCAAATATCTGAATGCAGACAACTTGTCATGATATTTCAATGACTTAATTAATATTTTTCTCAACCCTGTCAACGGTGCGTATTGCTTTTCTTCATATTAAGCTACATTAACTTTCTTATTTTGCAAACACAAAGTTAAATGTAAAGTAACATGATGAGTAGCCACAATGTTTCAAGTATTTTTTAATTTCTAAAGAAATGAACATGTTTTTTCATATGAAGAAGCAACTTCAGAAGGTAATAGGTTGTTTCTAGAATTTCTTATGAGAATAATTCTTGAAAAATTTCATGTCCCTCCTTTTCATAATAAAGTTACAAGAAAAAAGAAATTTACATCTTTCAGCTGCAAGAAAGCACAAAATATACAAAGAATTGTTTAATTAACCTGATTATCCCCAAGCATGTGAATTTGATGCTTACGTCCACCATTTGCCATGAACTCATCATAGAATATTGTTACAGCTTCCATCATGTCGCTTTCTGATGGGAGGGATATCTTTTCTGACAATAATTTTGCAATCCACCTTGATTGCATTTCCAATATAATAAATGGTAATACCTGTAAGAATCAGCAGAACACAGGCATGTTTAGTATCATCAAGCAGGTGGAAAACGGTGATAGATGAAGGGGGGAAAATAAACATATTATAATTTATGTCCTTTCTTTCTTCCCACCTTCCAAGGCAAACCAACAAATGACAAACTTGGAGCTAGTGCTGGTGGAAAAACATGCTGATACAGTGGTCCAACACAGTTATCATCTACTGTAACTATGCCATCTATTTCTAAAAATGAGAACTCATAACAGTATCTGCATAGAAAAAAGTGCAAAATTTATAACTTGAGGCTGTGTCAAGACCAACCATGATGCTTCAGGAATTATAATATTGGAGACCCTACTTGTAACTAGATACTTCAGGGACTGTTCAAAATACGTTACCCAGTGCAGTGAACAATTGCATCTGCCACAACTGTATTCCCATCTTGAAATCTCACTCTACCATCTTCAAAAAGAGATTCTATCTGTAATATGAAAATCATGAGATAAAATTACAATATTTATGCAAAATACCTCATACATTTTAAGCCTTGTAAGCTAGTACTAGTAACATCAGGATTAACAAAATTGTAAACATGTCAACAAGAACAGCTTATGATCTATAAGTTTGTACCATTGGATGCATTATGATCTTCCAAGAACCTTGTACATTCTTAACATCCGTAGATGCTATAGATCTAGCTGATAGATGTACTTCTTTAGCAACCATTGCCAGTTCTAAGGAGATATCAGTCCCACTGGATGCATTTCCAACCACTATTACAACCTGGAAGGCAAAGAAAATATAACAGCAAAATACCCATAAAAGTTATAGCTGATGACTACAGAAAGTGCAATGTTATTTACTTTGTATTTCACTTGACTAGTTTTTAAAATATCAATTAAAAATGATTACTAAAAAAAGGGCCATCCAAAACTGGATAACCGTCAATTACCTTTTGTTTTTATTTTACGATAAATTTTAGCAATTTCAGGAAATTCTTAGCCAAATGAATTAGCTCATCAGATACATAAAAACATTTTAAAACCTAGGATAGAAATAATAGAATGCAAAATATTAGATATCAAAGAAACAACCTAATAGTTCTTTTAAATTGAACATAGTTTATTCAGTAGTTTCTTTATCTTATGCTAAAGCTTCATTCTGTATTTATTATTTACATCTATTATTTCTTTAGCAACCATGGTTAATTGTAAGGAGATATCAGACCGACTTGAAGCATTTCGAACCACTATTACAACCTGGAAGGCAAAGAAAATGTAACAGCAAAATACCCATGAAAGTTATAGCTGATGATTACAGAAAGTGCAATGCTACGTCCTTTGAATTTTATTTAACTAGTTTTTAAAGTATCAATTAAAAATGATTACTAAAAAAGGGCCATCTGAAACCAGATGACCGTGTATTACCTTTTGTTTTTTATTTTACAATAAATTTAGCAATTTCAGAAAAAATTTTAGGCAAATGAATAAACTAAACAAATACATAAAAACATTTTAAAACCTAGAATGGAAATGATAGAACGCAAAATATTAGATATCAAAGAAACAACATAATGGTTCTTTTATGTTGAACATAGTTTCAGTAGTTTCTTTATGCTATGCTAAAGATTCATTTTGTATTTCTTAATTACATTTATTATTGCAGGCTCTGCTTCTGAGAATCAGTTTGGTTTTATGCCTAGAAGATTAATTATGGAGGCTATCTTCTTGCTACTATAATTGATGGAGAAATTTGGACATAAGAGGAATCTGCATATGATTTTCATTAACTTGGACAAAGTCTATAATAAAGTTCCTCAAAATATTATTTAGTGGGCATTAAATAAGAAAAATATTCCTATTGGGTACATAAAGGCTATTCAAGACATGTATGATGGAATGTCAACTCTAGTTCACATTGTTTGTAGAGAAACTTCAGACTTAAATGTTAAAGTATGGCTACACCAAGGTCTTGCTCTAAGCCCTTATTTGTTTACCACTATTATGGATGAGCTATTTAAAGATATTCAAGATGATATCACTTTGTGTATTCTTTGTTGGTGATATTGTTTTGGTGAAAAAATCTAAGTCTTGGTTGCAAAAATGGAGACTTTGATAAACACCCTAGAATCAAAGGTGCTGCAGATTAGTAGAAGTAAAACAAAATACATGGAGTGCACTTTTAGTAAAAAAGAGAGTAATGATGACACAAAAATTAGAATCCATAATAAGTTACACAATGTAAGCAACTCGTATGTGGGATCACTTGTTCAAATAGATGGTGAGATTAACAATGATGTGCGTAACACCCATCCATAGGAAGCAAGAGTTGATACTCAATGCTCGTAACAAGCTAGCTGAAAATGCAAGGGCAAACTTTTCTTCTCTCTTATCCAAACAGTTATCAGAAATTCAACTTGCATATAGACCAACACAAACAACTGTCAATTAAAATAAAGCATAACAAATAAAATTACACGATGTGATCAATGGCTCAAGGATCTAGTAGGAAGAGAATGCCAATATGACAACTGACATTTCTCAATACACTATGTATCCAAGGTGCAGTACAAATGTGAAACATTTAAAACTTAAAATTGTCTCCACAGCCATCTAGCTTAGGAAAAAGCCAATTATTTCAATCACTTCACTTAGCAGCCTTATATTATGCACAACCAACATGTAATCTATCATAAGGGAGTCAAACTCAAGGAAAATGTTTTTTTTAAAGAAATTCAAGCTATATTAATTCCAAAAAAAAAGAAGTTGTACATCAGCATAGCTTGGATTAGTGTGGCTGACCCCACGACCCTGAATTTGCAAGATGCTGCAGCCTTTCCACCGTATATTCCCCTTTACCAGCCCCTTTTTTAACCCCACCGTGTAGGCTGGTACTGCAGCCTTTCCCTATTCCTAACCCCCCAGAACCCAACCAAACAAAACCCCAAGCATGACCCTTAATAATATGTCTAGTTCCCCTGCCAAGTCATGCGGCCACTAGTTGCCCACAACCTTGTCTTTCCCTCATTGTCCTACAATCTAATCCTTCCCCTATGTTGACCCCCTGCTCTTAGCCTCAGGCATCAATTGATATGTCGCGGTATCTGCTGTGGCCTGGTTGACAGTAGTGCTTGTGCTCATTGCCAACCATTGTTGATTTTCCATGATAAGCTACGCAAGCCCCACCCGGTGTTTGGAAATTACATCTTCCATCCACCGCAGGTTCTGAATCCACATGTACGTAGCCTCCCGCTATGCCTCGTCTCAGGTTCTCCCACCTCAACTGCCACCACGCCCGTTCTTCCTTCCATGCCTGTTTTGCTACCCAACTGCACTCCTCTGAGATATCCCAACCATTCACAGGCTATGTATGCTTCCCTTCCTCATCAGGCCCCCAATCTTGTCACCCATTCGGGCCTAAAGCCATCCCCGACGCCATACCACCAATTTCTTGCAGTCCTATCCTAGGCCCTTGTGCCCTACGATGTCGTCGATGGTACACCAACATTGTAAATAGCGATGGGATCAGAGTGCCCATGCACCAAAGCACCATTATCACTCCATGGTGTTGTCTAGGCTGCCTCCGACTAAGAGAGTCCCAAAAGAATTAGGGCATGTTAATGGGGGTACCATGCCGTATATGTTTCAAGAATGCGAAGTAGACACCCACCAATTTGTGGGGGTATCTGGATTGCACGAAATATCTTTCGACTAAAACGGTTGGTTCCCTCCACACCCCCTGAAGCATCAATCTTCGGATGTGGCCACTAGCTGTCCTAGGGATTGCCCCCAAGAAGAATTCCGCCACGTCGGTTTGTGCACAAACCACCAGCACAATCACGTCCCCCTCCACGGCAACTCCTAAGGCAGCTGCCAATGCCAACACCGAAACAGTAATTTTCTTGTCCCAGAATTTTGTCTTGTTACCCTCCCAATTGTCAAAGAACTATGTAGTAGGCAGTCCTTGTTCTCCTTCCATGCGCTGCAATAAATCTTCTCAACCCATCCATTGAACCAAAGACCACAACTCTACCTGCTCCGCAAATTCAGTCCAAGAGGGTTCGAAGAGGAGCCGTTGCCCCATAGCCTCTATAGTCTCGGTCCATAGTGCCCTCAATTCCCATACCACCATCACCGACGTGGGCAAGGCCTAGCCATGGAAAACCAACAAATTCTGGTGCTTCCAAAGCACCCACAACGCAGCCAACCCTATGTAGTCTTCGTGGCAAGCAACAAGGGGGGTGAGATTGGCCACATCCCAAACCGCCAAAGTGACCTAACACTCATGGATAAAATGCTGCAACGTTTCAGAGGCAATATTACAAAGAGGACAGGTGGGCTCCACATGCATGCCCCTCTCCCTCAACATGGCAAACAATGGGAGCACCTAATGTTTTATTAGCAAGCCAATTGCCTTTATCTTCTCAAGCAAACGACCTTTCCAGACTTCAGACCACCCATTCTTCGACAAGTATGGGTGTTTTACTATCTCCTTAGGGTGCTGCTCTAGTAGGCCCAATTGCTCCATCTTCCTGGCATGCTAGCACGAGTTTTTTTAAGGGTGAGAGTTGCCCACATTGGCCTCCCAACAACAGTACTTCTATCGTAGTATTTGTCCCCATAGCACCAGATTTCTGGTTTGACATAGGAATCTAATGAGAAGCTATTGCAAACCCAAGGTCACCTCATCCTTGAATTGCAAAATGTTAATCCCCCCTACCAATTTTGGACATGCCGTTACAGCCCAAGACACAAAATGCATCCTTCTGCCCCCTTTCCCCCCTGACCACACAAAGTATCTAATTATTCCATCAATTCTTTGCATCACCCTGATCGGCGGCATGGCCATAGGCATAGCAAACCTGGCTGTGGCTATCAGAACAGTAGAGGAAAACATATTATTCATATACCTTGATAATTGCAAATTGAAATATAAAATAATACAACAATCTTTACATTTATTTACAATATCATTGCCAATGATCCAATATCTAGGGTTTAGCAAGCAATAGAAATCAGAAACTAGACTACCTTCTGGGGAGTTCACATTGTGCTGACTAAGGAGGCGTTGGAGGGCTTTCTAGGGATGCCTACTCATGGGGACATCATTCTCCCACAAGATCATGGGTGTCAAGATGCTCAGGGTTTCTTCAGTGGGGCCATTCCCAAGAAGGCTAGTGGGCAGGTGCCCAAGTCTACTTTGCCTCAGATTTGGCAAGAGGAGGTAGAGTTGGCTGACTGTTTCTTTGTGCAATTTGGCAATGCCTAGAAGTTTAAAGGGGTCCACTTCAGCTTTTTGAAGTGCCTTAGGTTGGCCGCCAAGTTAATTTCCCAAGATTTTTCTTGGAAGCATGCAATGAAGGGGTCACCATTCAGGTTTGATCCTTGCACTGTGAAAGGCAGCAAATCTAATGCCTCCTAGGCTGCTGTGTCCTAAACTATAGGTTTTTTATAGAAGAAGAAAGCCAGGGATGAGTAAAATGAGGATTGTTTTTCAGTCTAATCCTAAACCCAAGGGTTCGAAGCCATTGGTAAAATGTTCAAGGAGGAGGCAGGTGCCTCTGATGTCAGAGTTGCTGGAAAGGGTTGTTCTGGATGCCCAAACCAAAATACAAGAGCTAGAGGAGGAAAAAGCCGCAGCCAAAGCAGCGGCCATTTCTATAAGAGAAGCAGCTACCGAGGTGCAAGCTAAGGCCATTGAGGAGGTAGTTGACCGAGCCAAACAGGAGGAAAGGCATGGCTAGGAAGCTAAGTGGGAAGCCCAGGAGCAAGAGTTTGAGCATCGGTTGGGCCTGGCTGAGAGCCAATTCGCTGAGTGCAAAAAAGAGCTCAAGAGGTGTTGGGACCTACAAGAATCGACTAGTCATGTGTTACTCAAAGACTCTATAAGGGAGCAACTTAGAGAGGAGCTTAGACACGAGGAGGTGTGTAGCACTAAGACGGAAAGGTTAGAATGGGAGTGGCGGGAGCTAAAGCAGCAGGAGGCCACGAAGATGCAACGTTAGTTGGACCAAGCTCACGAGTGGGAGGTTTAGCCATGGTTGCAGTTTGGGAAGTGCCCATACCAAATTATGGGTATTTGCTACAGCATGACTTGGACAACACTATGTAAACATATTAGGAGGACGATAGCTCAACTATAGCTAGACAAGATAGGAACATCAAAGGAGCAAGCACGAAAGGCAGAGGTAGCTAAGGAGTTGCAACAAGCTACGGCATTTGTCGATACTGAGCAATGCTGGTCTAGGGTTGATGCTATTCATGCCCAAGAGCAGGTAGCTTGTCCTTGTATGCAGTTACCTCGACATCTGTAATGGTTGTTTTCAAGGGGGAGGGGTGTCTTTTTGCCTACTATTATGACTATCCCGTTTTGCTGACAAAGGGTTTCCTTTTGATGATGGTTCTTTGTTGGCCGCAGCTAATGACTGGGCCCATTACTAGTTGACAAATGCCTATGCATGTGCAGGGAAAATGTTGTGGAAAAAGAAGACCATGTTGGGGGTCCATCTCCCCTGAAGGCGAAGGGCGATTGTTTGTGATGGTTGTCTCCTCCTTTCTGTGATAAAAACATAGAGTTAACACTACAAAAAAAAATCCTAAAGATAATAAAAAAATGCAAAACCAAAACCAAGACTAGAATAGCTGCTGATACGACACAATAAATAAGAAAAATAAGATTTGCTAGGTAAAACCCTCAAGGACAAAGGGAAACCTCTCCATACAAATAAGGAAAGCCATGTTGCAAACTCTAGTCTAGAAACATCTGGAAGTTATCCTTCTAAAAAGATCTAAAAAAGCTAACATTCCAAAGAATCACTTTAAAATTAAAAACAAACCTTCTAGGAGGAGCCCATCAAGTAACAATAGCTCATCCCTTATAAAAAGGCAATATTTATAATTAAACAATAAAGCCACAATATTTAGCTTTGCATTCATTACATGTTTCACTGTCGGATAATCTCAAACAATCTCAAACAATTCTAAAAGCTTATTTAGTGGATGTTACCTAAGGAATTGCATCCCAGCTTTCCTCTGAAAAATCTACATGTTGGATAGTGAAATAGATTATTATTTTAAAATTAATTATTGATGACTTTATTCCATATTAGTTGGCGTTCAGTACCTGGTCTTTAAACGGCTCCGGAACACGATAGTTATGGCTGTGTATTTGGATTCCTGGCCATTTACTAAGACCTGCAAAAATTACGGAAAGACATCATAAACTAAATTGGGCTCTAGTCAACAATCACAGGTGGAATAAAAATAAAGGGGTTGGTTGCCATCAAACTAATTAATCCATCCATATATATATATATCTGTATAACGCATTTCTAACAACACCATACATCCATTATTCCTCATTGGATAGAAATCCTTCCTACTCACTAAAATTCAATAGAAAACCTTCCCTGTTACAACACATTACCCATAATAGGAGCAACTCTAGGCTGTGTGTGATGCCCATTACACAAAACTACAGCATCATATCGCTCTTCCTGTATCCCAACCACATTGTCATCATCAGCTGCTTTGTATTTCACATTCCAACCCACGACCTTGTTATGATAGTCTCTCTCCATGGTAACATGCACAACTTCGGTCTCAAATCTGATAAACCTGTGAAGCTTAAAATGATCAGAAAATGACTGCAGATATAGGGCCACCTCCCTGTGGCCAGGAAATCTCCTGGGATCCCTTCCAGGAAAATAGCCAAATGCATACTGGTGAAAACCCATGATTTCTCTGGGTAGATTGGTCCTCAGAGACTGGTACATGCTGCTGGACACGACTTTTCTGTTAGGATCCAAACCCAGAGGATCATCTTCCTCCGTGGATGGATCGTAAGTCCAAAGCCCAGCCACACAGCTTCTTCTTTCGAATACAGTCACGTCATGGCCTTCTCTGTCAAGCTCTCTTGCTGCAACCAGCCCTGCAGCACCTGCCCCAATTACAGCCACTTTCTTCCGGCGGAAATTCTGGCTCGAATATGCATCCACGGAACAACTTTCGCTAGGTTTTTTACACGACATGATTCTGAGCTGCAGCCGTGATGCTGTGGAGCTGAGGATAATGGATACAGGTTGCTGCTTCCTATGACAAATACCGCGGCGAGAGATGGTGAGCCTTTGTAGCCATGGAGAATAACTAATCATTTACAGTGTGAGATATCTGGAAGTTGAAAGTTTTACAATAATCTCAAAGTGGGATGCCTGTAAACCATTCGGTGGCAGTTTCATTGCCTAATATCCAGTGGGAAAGTTGTGTTGAATTTGAATCCTTGCTTAAGCCATGAACAGCCTCAAACAATGATCCTAGACCGATTCTGGTCATCTTATTAACATAGGATTTCGGAGCCAGCATTGCATTTCTAAAGCAGCGTAATGCCTGTTCTCACCGAACAATGATCCTAATCTGGTCATCCTAGGAACAAACAATGATTCTGGTCATCCTATGCACATAGGATTTCCGAGCCAGCACATAGGATTTCCGAGCCAGCCTCGCATTTCTAAAGCGGCGGAATGCCTGGTCTCACCATCTTAGCATTTTGTCATTGCTTATGTCTACCGAGTCCTAATTTTAGGCTTGTCGTTGTCCTTCTACAGGATGTTAAAATCTTTTTTTTTTAAGGAAAAAATTAAAAGTGCATTATATTAGCATAAAGTAACGTTGCAAAAAGGTAAAAAGTCCTAACAAAACTAAGCAAAAAGACTAGCAAATAAAAAGTGTTAAGTGGTGACATCTCCTTATAGACATGCAACAAGTCCTTGGTGCTAAGGCAACAAATGGTAAGCATGGGTTAAACAAAAGTTATCCTATCCTCACATGTGAGGGAATGGTAGTCCAACTCAAGGTCATTGGCTTGAGCATACCCACCCACTATAGGTCCATTGATTATAGCTTGCTATGTCACACGTCGAAGAAACTAGATTAGATCCGGATCGTTCATGTCATTGAGGTAGAGGGTAATGTTAAGTTGGTTGTCGAGGAAGGTAAGTCTAGGTAGAAAGTCAATAGTACTAATTGTGCAATAGGAGTTGAAGGGGCTTGTGATCCAATCAAATACCCATAACTAATTATGATGGGTGCTAATGCATCCATGCTTGAGGATGGCCTTCCACATAGTCGTGAATGTGGGTTGGGTTGTGTTTGTCCAAGTGTGTAAGCTACTTGTCATAGTTGGGACTTGGTGGATATGAGGAAGGGAGGGGATCAAAGGCTTGCTTCATGAATAGTGAATGTAGTGTAGGTTCATTAGAGGTGGCATCCAAGCATAGGGAGAAAGGTGGTATAGGCAAGACAAGTTGATGTAGTTCAAGGTCATTGGGAATGGCGATGCAGGTTGGAGAGTGTGGCATCATGTTGTGAGAGTAAGAGTTAGATTGGTTGCAATTGGACAAGTGGCAACCATTTAAGTGCAAGAAGACCTAGTAAAGAGCAAGTTGTTTAAGGTTGAGAAGTTGTGGATGGGTGAGCAATCAAAGAAGGAGGGGGTCAATGAAGAAGTGGTGGTGGTGTTAATGACAATAAGGGATAAGGAGTTAGGATTAGAGGGAAGATGAAAGACAACAAAAGCAAAGGACAATGTGTTATTAAAAGTAGCATTCACAGTGACCTCCACAAGGAAAGCACTCAAGGACTTGGTGATGCACCATTTGGATAAAGTCATGGATGATTTGCCCTTGTCAAGTTAGTGTCATTTCTTGTTGCTAAACTTGGATTTAGGTGAGACACGAAGCAACTAGTCAATGTGATGAAACAAAAGCATGTGATCCTACACGGAAATGCCAAATTCCAAAACCCCTTACTCAAGCACAAGATCTTTGAGGATGTAACACCCTCTTACCTAACTGATGAGTCATGAATTGTTGGTTGCAATATCGCACCCATGATATCGTGTACGTGATATCGCAGCCTGCCTCCTCATCTATAAATAAGAGGTAGACAGATTTGGTAAGGGAGAGTTTTGAAGTTTAAGTTTTCAATAGTTTTTAGTACGTTAGTTTTTCCTCTCAACCCTTTCCTCCTAGTGCATGCCCGCAGTATGATGATTGTAATTGTACGATGATGAGACGCGACATGCACTGGGCCGCGATATCGCGTACTCGATATCGCGGCCGCCGCGATATCGCATCCCATGCGGTATCGCGTTTGTCCCTGCGATATCGCGTACGCGATATCACGTCCCACCGCCATATCTATAAATAAGAGGCGGCACTACCTTCATTTCCCAATCCTAGCTAGTGTAGCGAAGCTCTGTCAGATTGATCACTCCAGAGTTAGAATTTTTCCCCATGTGCCCGTAGTAGGAGGCCTAGAGTGAACGGCTCTTTATTCAAGCAACTTGTAAACCTGAACCCAAGTTGTGTACAGCAATAAAGACGAACTTGATTGGATAAACCTTGCAGCACGTGGTTTCATTTATTGCTTTCATTTACTGCTTTCCTAGTGAGTTCAAGTACGACTTGATTACGAGCGTCTACGGACGTGTACGGCTAGTCAAGGAATCAGCTGCTTATCACACATAGGCTAAATAGGTGCCTCAGTACGACCACTTCGAGCACTTGCGTTACGTGTGGCAATCCCCGTAACGGCTAGCGTTTGGTAAGCCACAGTTGCATAGTTCAGGGTGTGTCCGGTAAGTGGGAACGGATGTTGACGCTAGTTAATTTAGACTTAGGACATTAGTTAGAGTTAGTTAGTTTCTCAACCCTTTCCTCTGATAGCATAGGAGATAAGCCAAAAATACCAGAAAAATCACATACCTCAGACTTGCTTAACCATACACCGTGACCAATACAAGCAAGCCTGGGAAGACAATGAATGATTAACCCCAAGCATTTCTTGTGG
>MNCI01036869.1:24469-50026 GCA_015680685.1 Gnetum montanum
GGCCTGCATGAATGCTCTTGGGGTTACTAAAGCTATCAGAGACTGCCCAAGATCAAAATTTTTCATTTTAAGGATTTTAAGTTAATTTTCGAAGTTACTACCTTGTTTTCATGCTAAGTAGCTACCCCCCCCCCCCCCCCCCCGACCCCCNNNGATAGGGGGATGTCAATGTGGAGGATCCCAAGGGATTGATTTTTTGACAAATTTTGATCAATTCTGGGCATGCATGTGCATTCCCAAGGTTATTGGAGTTGTCAAACACTACCCAAGATCAAAACTTCTTAATTTTAAGGTCATTTTATTGAGTTTTTTTATGTTACCCCCTTACTTCCACATTAAGCACACACCCCCTCCATGGGGGGTAAGCTAGAAGGTAAGAATCAAAGGGGGTTATCAACTACCAAAGGTAACAAAGGAGCAACAAGGATCTCAATGCAAGAACTATAGTCACTTGAGGTTGGGGAAGAGGATTTTTTTGTTATACCCCCTTAAACCCCCATGTTGGCTCACACCAGATGACATGGAAGGGGGGGGGGAGGGGGATTCACCAACATGGGTTATGATACAAGGTTGCAAGTTGGCTTGTTTGAATGCAAGAGATAGGTTATTGTAGGATGTACAAGAGTATAAAGGTCAATCATGGTAACTAGGTGGTCAATTTATGGAATTTTTTACCACCTCCCATCTATCCATGCTAGGGTCAAGGTTCTTAGCATGGATGAGGCCTTCCCCTAGTATGAAACCATCAAATTAAAAGGTTTTGATCACTTTTGACTAGGTTTTCCAAGGTCTAGGGGTTGTCAGGAGTGATTGGATAAGCTCTTGGTTATGTGGGCTCCTTTTAGGGGGTCAGATTTGGGTGTGATATGTAATGGGAGGTATGAATGGGGATTACCTCCTTTGTTCCATACTAAACCACCTCCCACCCCCC
Source organism: Gnetum montanum (assembly GCA_015680685.1). NCBI lineage: Eukaryota > Viridiplantae > Streptophyta > Gnetopsida > Gnetales > Gnetaceae > Gnetum > Gnetum montanum. The sequence continues at coordinate 25,401 of MNCI01036869.1, forward strand.
AAGGGTACACCCAAGGTGACTATTTGCAACAAATTTTGACCCCTTTTTAGAGCTTGGGATTAAATAATGCAAGTTGTAACTGCCAAAAATGGCAAGAAAGTTAGCTTTTTATGGTTTTGAAGGGTGGAAGGCATGCATCCTTGTTGAGTATGATATCTCTAATGTGGATGCATGCTCATTAAGGCTTGGTAATGGTTCTATGTGTTAAAGGGGTCAAAACCCCAATGTTGACATAGTTACTAATCCAAAAAGTAGCATGTGTGAGGGCACAGGGTAGGACCCATGGTTTTAAAAATTTTAAACATAAAAAAATTAAGACAAAAAAAGGTAGTTTCTATTTTTCCTCCTCTCCCTCCCCTCCCTCCGCCCCACCACCCTTCCCTCCCACCCTTGCTCCCCCAAAAAGAAAGTGATCGGGTAGAAGCCACCTACATCTAGATTCCCACCCACTTCTATGTATGTGGAGTTGCCATACATAGAATTAGCAAGTAGGGATTTGGAGAGGAAATGTTGGGTTTTATGGATTTTTAATGCCAAAACCTATACAAACTCATCACAAAAAATCATTATTTCAATCAACGTAGTGGAGGAAAGCCTTGGCATCCACTATTGCTGCAAATCTTGACAATATTTAGCATTGAAGCTCTACATCCTTCTCTTGGCCAGTGTTGACACTCTAATCCCTTCAAATTTTAATTGTTCTCTCAACATTGAGCATCATCATGAAGAAAATCATCAAGAACCCACATATCCAAGCATTATATGAGGCTGCCAAAGGGATCTTGACCTTTCCTAAGGTTTTTTCCTTCCAAGGGACCTCCCCATCAGTTTCAAGGTAGGTCATTCTTTGCCTTTTTCATAGTGTTATAGCTATTTTTATTGTTCTTCCTAGCTGGTAATAGGTCATTTTTCTCAAATCTATTCAAAAGGAGTCAATAAAATTGGATTCTAGCAAAATCCCACATCATGTTTTGGCCATTTTCATGTGAATCTAGAGTTATTTTTCTGTTTTCACCTTGGTAAATAAGATTTCTGAAATTAGGCTTGCTTTTTCAAGTGCTTTGTCTAAAAATCTCATGTTGAGGGTATTTTTCTTAGATCTAGGGTCAAGGACTCATTAAAACTAAATTGTAATGGCATCCTACCCCCTTATGTTAGTATGTTTTATGATGGGTTGATGTTGGTTTGGCAATTTTGGCTATAATATATAACTACGTAATATTAAATTTGTGTTTTTTTATGCTTTTTGTTTCAAAAATGCAACTTATGTTGTGTATTATTTATTAGAAAAATGGATAAGTTTTTCAAAATTTAATATTTTGGGCTTTTATTATTGTGTTTAATCTTTGTAATGGCTATGATCTTGTTTACTTTGGATTTATATTGATCAAGTTATGGCTATTTAAGTTTGGTTGTGCAATTAAAGGTTTATGCCATTTTTCAAATTTTCATCCATATTAATGATTTTTTTCTAAACCTGTCATTAGATTTTTGAATTTTTATTATGTATGGATGTGTGGGGCTTGATTCAAGCTTTCAAATAGTGGTAGCATCGCTCCATTTGGAGCTTGAATGAATTTTTAGTGAATTTTTTTCTAACCTTGTGCGAAAGGAGGTTAATGGTGATAGTTACAGTTTTGTAATTCTTGGCTATGTTTTGTGCATGGTTAATTTTTTTTTGGTTGAAATGGTCATGAGTAGAAAGTTCATGATTTCAGGATTCCTTCCATGGTGGAATCATTGAAATTGGGGCTAAGATGAACTTTTTATGAATTTTGTGACAAGGCTGTGTTAATTAGTCTAAATTTAGTTGTAGCACTTTACCCTTTTGAGGATGGATGTGGTTGTCATAGTTGGAATTGTCAACCTCCATGCTCTTAGGGATTTTCTTTTGTAACTTATGTTGGAAATTTTTTTTTTGTGTATTTTTTGAAGAAAAAAGGTTTTAATATTTTTAATAGGATTTTTATTTATGTTTATTATGTCCACTTTTTCTATGTTTTAATGCTTTTTTCTAAATACATGTTTTGAGCTAAGGCATAATTTGAGTTGTGATATTTTGGTTATAATAACTTTGGCTATGATGTCCAATCTAGGAAAGGTTGTAATGAGATATTTACTTTATGTGAATTTTCTTAAGAAAATTTGAATCAATGTCCTAGAGCTTTTTATGGAAGCTAATTTCACCCCCAACTAGGATGTGTAAAATATGCTAAGAAATTCTAAGTGTTGAAATGTTGTGTTAATGTTGTTTTTTATAATTTCCCCTTATAGGGTTTTACTGAAGCTAGTGCTCATTATGGTTGAGCTTGTTGGCATTCTTTGCTACCTTGGTAAAAATATGGACCACACCCCTCTTCCTGACTTATCATTGGAGACAATGTTAGCATGGTTTCACCCAGGGGCAAGGGATTTCCTTGCCTATCTTCTCTAGCACTTTAGTGTGATGATGTGATCACACTTGTCTAAGGAGGTGACCGTAATCATCATGGAGAATTTACTACCTAGGTCTACATCTTTGATTGCTTAGTTTATAACCAATGGACTAGAGACTTGAGTACCAAGAGACCTAGTGGATTTCATCAGGCCATGGTACCTTTCAAGTATCTAGACCATGCCAGAGTATTCACAATACAACATGAATAATACTTTGATGGTGACATAGAGAGTCCACTCGTTGTTCCAAAATCCTTTAGGAATTATGTACCAATTATAAGGGCAAGCATGGCTACTATAGGTTTTAATATTTTGGTCCTCTCTCTGCTAACTTGTTGGTTTCACACATATCTTGTAGTAACAAGTTCAATGATCAAGGCTTGATCAAGAATGATCAAACTTTGGTGGTAGCCCATACCACATTGAACGAATTCACCAAGGAGACCAAGATTACATATGTTGTTTTTGAATAGCTAAGAGGAGAGTTTGATGAATACCCAACTAGATTTTACCTTATTTACAAGAATTTTTTGGCTGCCAAAATAGCACACAGTTGGTGGGTAGCTCTTAAGGATATTAGAGATATGGGTATTACTACAAGGACCTCCACATAAGCCTCTCCAAGTAAGAAGAATAAGAGTCATAAATCAAGTATATTGTCATGTTAAAGATTTTATGGTTACTTAGGATTTAATTTTCTTATGGCTAAAACATAGTTGTATTGATGCCAAACACTTGTCTTTTGCTTATAGGGCCTTCCACTTTTGTAGATGTTATCATACCCCTCACTGAACATTCTACGAAGAATCTCATGCTAAAGTTTAGTGAGGTGGGTCTAGCACAGGAATGGTTAAGGAAGAATGCATCTGAAGACATTCAAGAAAACATTGCTCATGTAGGTTTTCTTGAGATCTTAATGGTGCCCAACTCTATCATCTCTTTTGTAGAGATGCTAAACATCATCGATTCTTTTGATGAAAAAGCCGATGTATTCCAAACCACAATACAAGGCTTATCCATTGTTATTGTCATTAGTGCATCTACCTTCCATGACCTATTTGGTGTTCTTGCTAATGAGATGACAATTGACACCAAGCTTATGAAAAAGGTAGGCCATCATGCAAAGGTTGAGAAATGGCTTGGTGCTAGCAAGGGCCACTCTAGTCTTACTTGTGGTAGCTTTATGAACCCTACCACAAAAGAGTCTTATCCCTTGTTTATATCTAGGGTATTTCCTAAATTATTTTCATAAAATAAGATGACTGGCATTGCATAGGGATGGACCTTCAAGAAATTTATGACAAAAGGAACTCGTTTTAACTAGGCTACTTCCTTGGCTATAATCCTCAAAGAGGAAATCCTCAAAATTTTTATAGACTCTTTCACAATAGTCCACATGCATCATGCATTTTTTGCACGCTATTTGAAGAGTTTTGCAAAATTTTTAGTGGTGAAGAGAGATGGATTGTGGATGTGCTAGGACCCATGAAAACTCTCTAGGCCTTGGATAAAGCATATTTATCCAACCATGAGGGCTTAAAACCCATTGGAGGGAATGGAAGATTCACTATATGTGACCACCAAGGATCTTGATGTTAGTTGGTGTGTATTCGCTAACAACATAGGGGAGGTACCTCTTACATTTCCAACAACATCAAGAGGGCTCAACGATTGTGTGCTAAACCAACTAGAGTAGCTAGGGCTAATCTAAAGAGGCCTAGAGAGGAAAAAACACTAGTAGTAGAACCACCCTCCAAGAAAACGATTTTCTTCAAGATTCCACACTTGGATCAGGCAGTCATAGGTATCTTCTACTATGTTTTCTTCTTCTTTTTTGGCTATGTTTTTTTCTTATGTTTTATTATAGGGCTATTCATGTTAATTTATCTAATAGTTTATGGCTACAGATCAATGATGGAACCTAGTAGCCCAAGTTGCCTTTGTAGAAGAAGAACAAAGATAAGCAAAGGAGGCACACAAACACACCGAAGAGGAAGAGTAGAGGTGTAGGGCTATGGTAGAGGAAGAAAAGAGGCAGGTAGAGGAGGCACTCTTACAACAAGATATGGATGATCTTGATGCCTTGTTTAGTGGATCACTACTTGGGGAGTCTCCAATTAAAATCTCCAATGGTAATGAAGATGATCATGAGAATGAAGTGGAGGGCACATGTATGCTTATGCTCTACTTGTTATTGCCTAATGCTTTATTTTGGTTTTTAGAGTTCTTACTCATCCAATAATTATCATGCTTATTGTAGTTCCTAAGCTAGCAACAAAGGCCCTTGTATCTAAGTTTCACATGAAGCCATGGGTAGAGGTCTCGAACAAGATAGAATTCATACACAGGTTGGTAAAGGACATCATTAGTTGGTTGCAACAAGTTACACCTTAAATTAGTAAGAACCATGTTTTGATATGCCTTGGTCATTTTGCTATGAGATGTATTTTATGCTACCACTATATTGTATATTGAGTTTAGAATTATTATTTCTTTTTTTATTTTTTGTTTTTAGTGTCATTAGTCACATGGGATCTAACTCAAGACATGGATTTCGATTACTTACCTAGACTTCCTTATAGCACCACAAATGTTCCCTTAAAGCTTTATGAAACTACCACTGATCTAGTAGTTTCATGTGCTAAAGCTTCATGGGAGATTCAAAGATCTAACAAATCCCTATGGAAGTAGCTTATGGCCTTGAAGAAGGAAAATAAAAGGTAATCTAAGAGGATCCAGTATCTCAAGGAGTGTAAGGCCTTTGTAGATGCCCAAGTGAAGAACTTGATGGTTTTACAGATCAAGGAGATCATGTGGGCCCACTACTAGCACATTATCCATGATAATATTTCTCTTTCTCAAGAGTTGTATGAGCAACAAATGTAGATGGACTTAATCTCTCAAAAGGCACAAGATTGAAAAGATTATTGTGCTTGGGTCATGGAGTGGGGTAAGACCCAAAGGAACCACAACCACAAGTACAAGGTTGATTGAGATGCCTATTTGAAATGGCTAAAGAAGGAGAAAACTAAGTAATAAAAGAGAGAGATATTTATTCAAGGCATTTAGGCCAAGAGTACTTTCAACCTTTTTGAAAGCACTTTGATACTGGTTGAGTCTCTTACTCCACAGATCACCATAGTTGTAGATGAAGTTGCTATAGCTATAATCTCATGGAAGCCACCATCATGGATGGGTGTGGATAGAACCAACATCCTCACAGGCATCAATATAGGGGATGTTAACTAGGTCAATATGATAGAAGACTAGATTCTCTAACATTTGAAAACTAGCCTTCATCATCTTCCACAAGAGCCAAATCCTTCATAAGTATGATGACCATTATGTTTTTTTATTTTTTAAGCTTTAGTATGTGTTGTGTTCTTCCAAGTTCATGTTACAATTTTGGTTATTATGGTCATTAATTGGCTATGTGTTGCTATCTTATAGGCATTTTAGATGTTGGTGGTCTCAGTGATGTAGGTGATGATGATGATGATGCACCACCTCCTCCTCCAAATGCCCCCTTGGCACCATCAAATGCGTAATTTGTTTCAATTTATGCTTAACACTGTATGTCTTATGTCAACCAACACTTGATTTGTAGAAATTTTATTATTTATGATTGATATTTTTAACATTTATGTCACACAATGTGATCATGACTATGTTATTTTATATTACTATGTTTTAAATTTTAAGTTTTTAGTTTTGGTTTTGCTTATATATGTTGTTGATTAACTTATCATTTTAAGGTTCTAAGGTTACAAGTGTTAAAAATATTTATGTGAAATATGGCTATGTTGGCTATGGCAAGAACTATAAGATTATGAATAGGCAACGATTACTTGCCATTTTTTTTTTTTTTTTAATAAAAGAAAAGGCATGACAGGCTATACATTTATCACTAGTTTAAGGCCATGATGGGCCACAATGCTAGTTTAAAGTCTTAGTGGACTATAATGTCAATTTAAAGTCTTAATGGACTATAATGCTAGTTTAAAGTCTTAGTAAACTACGATGCCAGTTTAAAGTCTCAATACGCCATAATGTCAATTTCAGGCCTTGACAGGTCATGAAACTAGTTTAAGGCCTTGGTAGGCCATGGATTTGCTAGTTTTGGGCCATGGAAGGCCCTCAAAGTTTTATATTTTTTTTTGGTAAAAATTTTTCTCTTCAAATTATTATGGTTTTTCTTTTCAACTTTACAATTTTTTTGTAAGGATTTTTATTTTTATCATGTATAAAAGTAATGAAAAATAAAGGTTGTATAAGTAAAATACAAATGAAAGTATAAATCTAGGCTACTTGCATAAAGAGTAAAATGAAATGCACATACAAGCATAAAAAATTGGTAAAGAGAGGCTAAGCTACATGAATATTAACTATGGTTATAAGGTCATGATGTGGAAGGGTTAGGGGATACTTCACTTGTGTAGACTCTTCATAATTTTTGAAAGATTAGGGAATGAGTATGGTCTACTCTGCACAAGTTTGTATTTGCCATTACCTTCTCTAATTATGTTAAATGGAAGTTCATCCCATGATGCATCTTGCTACCCATTCTTGTTGTTATTGGCTTCCGATTTTTTCTCAAGTTGGATCTTGTGACTGAGAGTTTCTTTTTGAAACTCCACTTTGAACCCCTACTCTATGTCCACATTGTTAATAGCTAAGGGCACTACGTTATCACCATGAATGATGATCTCACCTCTCTCATAAGAAAGGTGAATCTCTTGTAGGATGGAAGAAGACACAACTCATAACTAAGCTAACCATGGACTTCCTAAAATAAGGTTAATCCTAGGTGTCTCTTCCACCACCAAGAAATTCATAGTCATGGAGAATTTCTCCCTTACCAAAAAATCTAAGATAAACCCCTTAACAATAATCCTTGATTTGTTAAAAGACTTAAGAAAAACTATAGATGTTTGTTATATTTGCTCTGTCAAGACTAATCATTCAACAATGGTGCATGGAATGATGTTAGAAGTTTCACCATCATCTACATGCATCTTGAACTACCCTATTCATATGGTTATAAATAGAGGACCCCTAGTAATTTCGTAATTCTTAGGATTAACCTTAATTTCACTATCATGAAATATCAAGGGTGTCAACCTCCCTTTCCTTGGTATAGGAGGAATCATTATTGCATGGATGGATTAATCATTAGCTGGGATATCCTCACTAATAGGGATGAAAGTGAGCATCTTAACTAATGCCTCATGATGTATGGCAAAAGTCATGACTAGGTCATACAAACAAAATGTGGTGTTCTTTTTCTTAAGAGATTGTCTAACCTAATATATTGTACTAAGGAAGGTTTTCTAGTTGGCTATAGGCTTGTTGCCCCAGTTGTGCTTCACTTCTTCCATGTGCCCCAAAATGCATACTTTAGTCTTGGGTTATGATTATTGGGGCTTATCCTCATTCTTTTGGCCATGATCTTTGGTATCCTCCTGTAGTTTTTTGTTTAGAGTGGGTTAAGTAGAGAAGGTCATGGGTATAGTCGATATGGGAGTGGGCTTTGGTGAGCCCACTTCCTTCTATACCTCCATCTACTTGTCACCCTTATTATTAGGCTTTTTATTTTACTTCTTCCTTTGCTTATTTGAAGCTTTTTGGTTGTTAATTGTTGGTTTTGAGGAAGATGCAATAGCATTAGCCACCACATGAGGTTGTTGGGTGTTTTTATCAGGTTGTGAGTCTATGGCTAGTTGGGCTATGATGGGTTGGGACACCCTGATGATAAATGGTTCCCTGGGAGGCATTTGAAATGACATCCTTATGACAAAAAGGGATTTTGACCTAGTGTGAGCTAAAGAAGCCCTTTCACCATAAGGGGATACATGTATCACAAATGGTTCTCTTGAGGATCTTTAATTACCATTTACATTGCATGTTGATATGATGTATGCAACATTGTTAGTGTTCAATGGATCATTGTACACTTGCATTGATTGGTTTTGAGGTAAAACAAGGTTGGGTGCATCTAGAACCAGCTCTTCCCTATCTATCATCTTCTACAAGCCACCCTTTAGTGCAAGGCAAACGTTTGTGTCATGACTAGGCAATTGGTGATAGTGGCAAAAGTGGTCTATCTTGAAGTATTTAGGTAGCAGTGGATCATCTTTTGTTGCTCTAGTGGGATCCTTAACTATTTCATAGAGTCTATCTTGCTTCTTTTAGGAAGCTTTGGACATTTGTTTGTATTGGATACATTCACTTTTCAATAGTTGGTCCAAAAGCTCTCATGGTTTTAATGGTAGTGTAGTGTATTTAGACTTATTGTTCCTTTCAAAATTGGATCTAGTCATTGTTGATGAAATGGCCATAGAGGCTGAGGGTTGGTTATCATAGTTATTATTGGTGGGGATCTTGTGTGGATTGGTCCTTGGCCCCTAGCTAGTGGTCTTGGCCTCTATAGTTGCTACAGTCATATTGTTATGTTTTCCCTTCTTCTTGTCCCTTTGTGTATGTTGGATTTTGTATGCTATGTAGGTTGGGTCATGATTGACCTCCATATCATCTTCTATATTCTTGGTTTGGGAGAATTCTTAGCTTAGTGACTGTAGGTCAAGGTACTAAAGTTTGGACTTGATATAGTCATTAACTACCCCCTTATATATTGCCAAAATGTGAGTTTTGTCTATGGTCTTTGGTATTTTGTTTAGAAGTCCATTCCATTGTTGAAAGAACTTTTGTAAAGGCTCAAGGAATCCTTGCTTGACTTTCATGAGTTAGTTAAGCATGGCATCAGGCTTCAGGTTATACTTGAAGTGATTAACAAACTAAGCTATCACATCTTTAAGGAAGGATATGGATCCTCTAGGTAATTCTTGGTATCAATCAAGTGCTTGCCTAGTTAAGAACATAGAAAATATCCTCATGATGGTATGAGGCCATAACTACAATAACAAGCACTCGAATCTAAAGGTTATAAGGTGATCATTAGGGTCATCTTTTTTGTTGTATTTGGTAAAATCAAGGGATAGGAATACCAAGAGGGAATGTCAAAGGTGGGACCATAGGACTAATAGGATCATCCTAGTAGAAGTCCATGACCTTTACACTTTTGGATGTAGAAGCTTTGAGCCTCTTTAACTTCTCTATTAGGTCCTAAATCACTTAGAGGGCTTAATTTAGGCCCTGTAGTGGTCCCATTGGCTATGAGGCTTGTACATATGATTGTGATATCTATTGTAAGGCATGTGGCCTTGCTATGGGTTGCATGATAGAAGGAAGGGATTGTGTTATGGTTGTGCTTGTGGCCCAAACAAAGAAAAATATGTTTGTGTTAGTGCCTGATGCAAAAATGGGATAAAAGGGGTATGTGATCCTTATGTTTCTTGGGGACTCATAGTGAGCCCCATGTGTGTAGTTAGTGGATTAGTGGTAGTAAAAGCCATCATCGATGATTTTTTATATTGAGACTGTGTTGTAAATGGAATCAATGTGTTATGATTTTTTTTGTAACATTATCTAATTTTGATGAGTAGCTATAACAAGTGTGGGGTCCATCGTAGTAGGGCAGGAAGTACTGGAAGATGGTGGCACCATGCCCATGGAAAAAACAAAGGCATTGGAGGAAGGCTCTATGACCTTGGGGGATGTTTGTTGGAACAATCCTCCCAAGATGTCTTCAAGCTTAGATTCTACCTTGAATTCATCCTCCTCTTCTTGTTGTTCCTCAAATCTATGCTTGTCATCTTCTTCTTCCACAATAATCATTTGGGCTAAGATGCTAGCATAGATGTTAGTAAGGGGAATTTGATCATATGGGGAAGGGATGTACTCTCTTCCACTTCTATGTATGAGCTCAAACTCCCTATTGGCCTCAACTTTAATTCATGGAATTAATATGCGTACTTGTATTTTAGCATAAAGGAAGTTATAGTGATCTTCATTTATATCTAAAAAATTAGTACTTTCCCCTCTAACTCTTGAAGATCACCTACACTCCATGATTATAGGGTCTCTAGGGTCATAGACTCTTACAACCTATTGATCTGACCTACCATCATTATAGTTGTAAGGCAACTTAGTTGATCATAGGAGAGACATGGTTATTTTAATGAAAATAGCTCAAGATAGGCTAGCGAAAGCAAAAATGAGAGTATATTCCAATAATGGAAATCAAAAGCAATCAAAAGAAGCAAAAAAATTTGAAAATGGGACACTTACTAAAGATAGCAAGTAGAGGGTAAGGGGGAGTACACTCCTTTCCCCAAAATGAAAGGGTGGAAAGGTGATGGCAAACTTTACCCATACTAACCTTCTAGTTGTCACACTCCTTAATGCCAATGTTGGCTTCCTAGTTGTCACATCCCTAGATGTGACAAAGGGGAAAGAGGGAGTGAGATGGGGGAATCTCACACCTTAAAAAGCCAATGTTGGTAAAAAAGGGGGATGAAAACTATTACATGTGTAGTGAAAAGGATGTAAATTTTGATACTTGTAATGGCTATGAAGTTTAAATATAGCATAAATGGGTAAAAACGATTAAAAATAAATTACTTACTAAGTAAGGGATAAGGGGGATTTACCCCTTTACCAGAAATGGCAAGCTAAGAATGTTGGGGTCAAGCTTCATCCACATTGGTCTCCTAGCTATCACACCCCCAAGTGTGGCATGGGGAAAAGAGGGGGTAAGATGGAAGGATCTCCCACCTTCTAAAAACCAATGTTGGTAGGGGAAGAGTGTGGCAGACAAAATATAAACCTATAACTTTCTCAAAATGGTTAAAAAAAAACTACCAAATTCAACCACAAAGGAAGGGAAAATTATTTTTGGTTGGTGAGGATGGAAATGTTGGTTTTGGAATGAGAATTATGGCTAAGGTGGAACATTGGTATGTAGGTGTTTAACATTGGTTTTGGTTGCCAAAATTCATAGCAAATGTTGGGAAAATCAAGACCCAACCACCCACAACTTTAACACTAGGGTTTCTACTATAGGGGGTTGAGTGGCTGCATTGGGTTTTCAAAAGGGGCTTCAATGTTTTTGCTACAAAAATTAGAAATTTCCAATAGGTAGGCAATGTTGGCTATGGGGGCAATCAAATTTGGCTACATAAATTAGGCAAAGGCTCTCCTTCTAATGTCAAGAAACTATTGCTATTGAAAATCTTGGTCACTAGAACAAAACCAAGGATTCTTAGCTATAGGCAACCTTAACCCTGAATCCTCTAAGGCCTCTACAAAGAAAATGGGATTCAAGATGCCCTAGATATTCTGGTAGATCACCCAAGGACTTAGGGGGTGCAAAATGGGGATGTAATAGAAGTATAAAAATATGCAAATCTTTGAAATGATGCACTTAAAATATAATGATTATTTTTAAAATTGGATGCTACAAATTATGAAATGATTTGTGCTACAAATTGGATGCAAATTACTAATTGATTGGCTGCTGATGGGACACAATATCACATGGGCCATGATATCGCAGTGCGCCATCATATCTATAAATAAGAAGCGGCTCTCCCTTGTTTCCTCATCCTAGGCTAGATAGTAGGGAAACTCTAGCAGATTGATCACTCCAGAGATAGAATATTTTCCATGTGCTCGCAGTAGGAGTCCTAAAGTGAATGAATCTTTATTCGAGCAGACATTGTACCTAAACACAAGTTTGTGTATGGAAATAAAGACGAGGTTCTTGGATAAACTTTGCAATGCATGGAATAGGCTAATTAGGATTTTATTTACTATTATTTATTACTTGTTATTTAAATGCTTTATTAGTTGTTAATTCTCTCTCAACCCTTCTCTCCTAGTTAAGTGCCTCAATACAACCACTTCGAGCACATGTGTTACGCTTGGTGATCTAGCAATGATTAGCGTTTGGTAGCCAAGGTTGCATCGGTTCAGGGTGTGTATGGGAAGTCGGAACAGATGCTGACGCTAGGTTAATTTAGACTTAGTTCATTAGTTAAAGTTAATAATTAGCCTTCTCAACCCTTCACCTTGTTAGCATAGGAGACAAAAACATAAAAAGCATAAAAATCATATACCTCAGACTTACTTAACCATACACCATGACAACTACAAGTAAGTCTGGGAAGACAACGAATGATTAATCCTAAGTGTTCCATGAGGTGTGTAGGCACTTAGTCTATGGAGTTCGATCAGATCGTGCGTGCTACACTCGTATTCATATGGTTGAGTGTAGGGGTATCTCGCCACTCATCATTGGCACCATTTTTAGGGACTAAGTGTTTGTGTGCTAAATAGAACTTAGGATATCACTCACATCATTGGGAGCCTAAACGAACCTTCGGGTTAATTAAAAGAAAAATTATATAATGGTAAATTAGCACACTGATAAATAATAATGTCTTCTTCTAACAAAAGCAATTCACTACCTAGGGATAATATAAGGAACATTCAACAATCAAAAAACACATAACCGAAATCAGCTAAGACCTCAACAATATCGGATAGTCTATACTCATCCTAATGAGTATATTTCAAACTTTACCTTTATCCTCCATCAAGATGAATAGATGCGATGGAGAGATTTGCAAGGTAACATCGTGTTACCTCCAGATCGATCAGTCCCTAACATGCTCCTCTGTGCTTTGGCATAGATTGGCATGATAGAATTATATGTTGAATACATTGTGGAAGACTTTGACATGAGGGATTATCATCCCACATAAGCACAACATATGAGGGACTCACGGTAGGAGAGCCAACATACCCTGTTGAAGGGCAAAGGCCCGCACGTCCTTAGCGAAATAGGAGATGATGAACCCATCGTAACGAGTTCTCTATCAAATGATGTTCCCCCTCCTAACGATGGTGAGGAGGTTGGGTATCAGAACCTACGCTCAATGATACATAATACTAGTTCTGATCCCCGTGAATGCCAACTGTTCACAGAGGGAACAACAACTCATGATAAGGATGGGCACTTAGATCATCATCACAATCGGGGTCGTAGCATCCGAAGAGAAGGTAAGAAACATCGTCATGGCGATGGTTCTCCTTCTTCTTCTGCTTCATCTCACCACTCACCCTCTCCTTCCACATCTGGGCGCAGCCACCATGAGCATAATGGTGAGGATAGAGGTAGACAAAACGAGAGACCTTGATGGGAAAGTCAAGAGAGAGGATAAGGACATGAACGAAGGGAAAGTAGGGAACAACGTAGACATCACAGGTGTCATGAAAGAGATGATCATGACAAGCCCCTACTTGAAACCTGAAGTATGCTTGACATAATGGAGACAGTAAGAATTCCAACAAGGCATCAAAAGGACAATCAGATCAAGCATTTAGATATGAAAAATATCCCACGCTTTGAAGGGGAATACAACATTGAACCACAACATCATTTACAGGCATTCCATGATGCCAGTGCCTTGCAGAACATAGAAAACAAGTGGCAAAAATTGAAGTTATTTCCAAGGACACTCATCAAGGAAGTAGAGAGTTGGTACTAGTCCTTAGAGCTGGAAACCATCAAGAGGTGGATTACGATGTTAGAACTCTTCAACGATAAGTATCAAACGTACTCCAAAGTGTCTAATTTGCGTAAGCAGATCCAAGGATGGAAGCAAGGTAATCATGAACCCTTGGAGGCTGCCATGGGCCGCTACTATGCATTGTTACATCGTTGCCCGATCCATGGTTACACACAGCGGGATCAACTTTGCCACATCATAGATGGGCTCAGACATGAGACTAGGAGAACCCTTGGGACTTATGCCCAAGGGAGACTATTAGAACTTAGAGCCCATGAAGTTCATCGCTTGTTGGATCAAGTAGCAAAAGAAGAAGGTGAGCTATGAAAAAGAGAGAGTGCGGAAGAATACAACCGTGATCCCTCCCTTCGAAAGAAGGGAGTAAGATTTTGTGATGAGGAGGATGAGTCACCACTCGAAGAGTTGGTGAACTGAAAAACCTTGCCGATTCAAAAAATAAAAACTAAAGTATCGGCTAAGATAGATCAACTGTGGGATTCCTTAGAATCTAGACTTGAAACTGTCTTGAAAATTGTAGAAGAGTCTAAGGAGAAATGAAGTAGTGAAAAAGGTAAGGCAAAGCAGAGAAATTTAGGCCCTGCACATAACAAGGGTAAGGGGAAAATTACTATCTCTGATGAGGTTGTGGACTCTAACATAGACAATGATGGTGGATGTGAGATCTTCAAATATGACCATCCTAAGGGATGTTTTCTAATCATCTCACATCTACAAGAGTCTAGGGTGTATGGACTTAATCTGAGACATAACCAATGACAAACACCCCAAAGGTTTATCCTCAAGGTAACCCAAGGAAGTTCCACCAACCACTAACGTACTATCCAAGTGGAACTCCACCATAACCCATTAGACAAAATCAATAGTGGTAATACCCACAGTCATGGGGGATGCCACCGCCAACACAACAGTACCCTTACTAGAAACCTGATCCTTATGGATATTATGAGCAGCAACCGGTTTCTCCAAGTGACTCTATGGGTCACACAACTCTCCAACGTCACTACCAAGTTTGGGAGTACTTTACGAGGACTCCTTCTCCTTCAGGAGACATTCCACATTCATCCCATCCTTCAAATCCATCCACACCTCTTCCACCTATAGTTCCCATACAACCTGCTCCAACAATGCAAGGGGAACTCCCTACTCAATCGTAGCAACGTAATGCTGTGAGAGTTGTAAATATTCAACCTATTGCTGGTTCTGAAAACTATAAAAAGAGAAGGCCTTTCTTTAAAACCAAAATCCTAGACAAGCTCTCAAAAAAACAAGCGGTTGAGCCTATGTACACTCCTCCACCATCTAAAAATTTGGAGCACCCTTTAGTCCAAAAACAGAGTTGTACGCATACGGTTATGTTAACGCATACTGTAACCGACTGGATCAAGGTAAGCCACCTTCCCAGGAAACTATCTGACCCTAGGAGCCCCTTAATCTATTTACAAATTACCAGAAATGAACCACATAAGGCTCTTCTTGACTTAGGTTCTAGAGTCAATTTAATATCACGAGAAATGTATCAAGCCTAGAACCTGCCCTAACTTAAGAAGAGCAACATTCAACTTGAGCTAGCTTACCAGTCCATCACCATTCCCTTGGGATTGATGGAGGACATCATTACCACTGTGTATGGGTGGTCATACCCAACTGACTTCCTGGTGATAGGAGTTAACAGCAACAATGGGGACTTCCCAATTATAATGGGAAGGCCATAGCTAAGTACAGTAGATGCATACTTAGGGATCTGTGATCTTTCCTTGCAGATATCTAAGATAAACATTTATGGAAAGATCGAGAAGAAGAAAGTTCTGTGCATCACATACAGTGACTCAGAGGGTGATGACATGGAAGAATGTTCAGCATCTCTTCCATGTAATCGGTGTGTCCAAGAAACACAAATTCAAATGTTCCTGTATGTAGCAACCACACCAGTAGTAGACACCCCGTGGTTGACAACTACTAGAAAGAGCAACCCAATATGCATGGAACGAATTGAGGAAACAAATCATGTTGATAACAAAGGCATAGACACATTGTAATATGAGTGTCACCAACTTCCACCCCTTAATCTGAGAACATCAGCAGGGAGAAGTTGGGCACTTTTACGAAATTCAAATAGATGTCCATTATTTTGAATCTCTCCCTTATAAATTAGTCATGGGGGAGATGGCCACCTATGCTAATCATTGGAGGCCCTCAGTTCTTTTTAGTTTTTGTTTTACACATTTTTGTTTTACAAGTTTTTGTTTTACACATTTTTGTCTTACACATTTTTTTCTTACATATTTTTGTTTTACAAGTTTTTGTTTTACAGTTTTTGTTTTGCATGTTTTTATTTTACAAATTTCTTTAACTTTTCTAGCTTTTTTTTTTCTTACAACATCATTATACTTTTCCATTTTTTGTGTGTATTTGTATGTGTGTTAACCATCTTGTAAGTTTTTCACTCAATAAGTGTTTTTCACGATGGTATGAACTATTTTTCATTGATTGCTAATGTTTGGTTTGTACCTTTAAGTTATGATGTTGATACTAAGGTATGTTCTTTTGATATGGTAGGCAATGAATCCACTTCATCCATCCATCCACCAAATTTTATGGTCTCTCTTGGCTTGGAAATGTACAATCCCTTCCTAAATAAGAACTTTAACGAATCAGTGACTGGGTATCTCTCAAAATAAGGACTCAAGGATTGAAAAGGGTGTGACTTCAAGGGAACTTGATGCCTTTGTGTTGGTCATTCTCTTGGGTGCTTGGATGTTTTCTTCTTGAGTTTTCTTACCATTCCAATGTTATCCAATTATTGGAAGCTGAGTCAATAAAAATAAGAAGTCTTTGCATGGTGTGGTTCTCACACATAAAAATATAAAACAAACAAAAATAAATAAATAAAAGTGAGAATTCAAAGCACACCCCTTAGACAAAATAATCTCTTGGGCTACAAGCACTAGTTATGGAACCAAAAATGTTCCCTCTAACTAAGGCCCTTCTCACTTCCCCTTCTCTCCTCATTTTTTTCGTTGGAATGGCGGTGGCTCTTTGGAGATGCATTCTTGTTATTCAAGAGGGTGGATTGGCCAAATGCATTTCTGCGAAGTCACTAGATGTGGTTGGTTTGAGGTTGGAGTTGGAATGAGATTTTCCAAGTCATATTAATCATGAAATCCACAAGGGGTTGTACACCACCTTATTCTTGAGCTTCCATTCCATTCTCTTCTCTCCATCCTTCTCTCCATTATTCACCTCATTGTCAGTTATATCATTAGTGTATATTTCAGTAGATACATTGTTTTCTTTTTGGTAAATTCTTACCATTTAGACTTTAACTCTTGTTCCAAAGGACATTCCTAGAACCTACAGACTCTTTGAATGTGGGTTTGTCAGGGTATTAAGGGCATGAGCCTGCTTTGGGGAGGACCCACTGACATCCCTATTTGGTGCATCCGTTAACTTCTTTCCCTTAACATTTTTGCAATCCATTTTCTTTTGTTCATTTCCATCTTGACATCCATTTCATCGATGTCCTAGTTGTCTCTTTTTATCCATCTTTCTTATTCCTTTTCTTTTTCCATTCTCTCGCTACCAGAGGTTCGCGATTAGTCATGGGGGTACGAGGACCAATTTTTTCGATTTTCTCCTAACCCCTACACCTTCGGTAGTAATCATTAATATATCTCTAGACCTGTATTAGCCATACCACAACCCAGCCAATGGACTTACACCAAAGCAAGGTATCAATCACATGATAATTCATCTTCCCTTGCTAATCTAAGACTGTATTGTGTGTGCAGATGGTGATCATGCAACAACAGACCGAATCTGGAGGGACCACTTGGAATGGAGCGGTGCTAAAGTAGCTTTGCAAGAAATGAGATCGATGATGCACTTATGGATGGACAATGAAAGACGCTATTTTGGTGTTGGCAGTAGCAACACTTCTTTCTCTCTTCTCTTTCTTAGCTGCCAAATGAGGCCTGATGTCAATGTAATAAGGTGTTCACTCTTGTTGTCATGAATACCATTTTGTTGAGTCTTGTAATGATGATCCATTCACATGTCATCCCATTAGTTTAATTTGAGTCAATAATCCCATACCTTCTCGATATTATTGTAAGGGACTTGAGGATGAGTTTTCATTTAGTCACGGGGGTATGATGGGACGCGATATCACATGGGCCGTGATATCGCGTCTTCCCCTATGATATCGCATACACAATATCACGGTGCATCGTCATATCTATAAATAAGAGGTGGCTCTCTCTTGTTTCCTCATCCTAAGCTAGATAGTAGGGAAACTCTAGCAGATTGATCACTCCAGAGATAGAATATTTTTCATGTGCCCGCAGTAGGAGTCCTAAAGTGAACAGATCTTTATTCGAGCAAACATTGTACCTGAACACAAGTTTGTGTACGGAAATAAAGATGAGCTTCTTGGATAAACCTTGCAATGCATGGAATAGGCTAATTAGGATTTTATTTACTATTATTTATTACTTATTATTTAACTGCTTTATTAGTTGTTAATTCTCTCTCAACCCTTCTCTCCTAGTTAAGTGCCTCAGTATGACCACTTCGAGCATGTGCATTACGCTTGGTGATCCCAACAATGATTAGCATTTGGTAGCCAAGGTTGCATCGGTTCAGGGTGTGTATGGTAAGTGGGAACAGATGCTGATGCTAAGTTAATTTAGACTTAGTTCATTAGTTAAAGTTAGTAATTAGCCTTCTCAACCCTTCACCTTGTTAGCATAGGAGACAAAAACATAAAAAGCATAAAAATCATATACCTTAGACTTACTTAACCATACATCATGACAACTACAAGTAATTCTGGGAAGACAACAAATGATTAACCCTAAGTGTTCCATGAGGAGTGTAGGCACTTAATCTGCGGAGTTTGACCAGATCGTGCATGCTACGCTCATATTCGTATGGTTGAGTGTAAGGGTATCTCGCCACTCATCAACTGCAAATTTGTTGCAAATTGCTGAAAATTAGTTGTCATGTTTAAGGGGTAGGTGAGGCTCACCCCCAATGCATCCTAGCTATTTTTCCCCTCCACATTGTCTAACCTCCTCCTACTAGGGGGAGGGGGGTGGGCAAGGAAGTGTGTCAACATTAAGGGGTATGGGAAATCAATGTTGGAGGTGAAGGTCAACTCCTCCAAGCTAGGTCACCACCCTTTGCACTCCACCATGCTAGCCTTGAAGTCTCCTAGCTAGCTTACCCCCCTATAGGGGGTGTGTCAGCATAGAGAAAAGTATACCCCTCATAAAATCCAACAAATTTGCCAATTTTGGCATTCCAAAAGGTATTTTTGACTTCTCCAAGCCCAAATATAGATACTAGGTGCTTTTTTTCACTTGTGGAATGAGGCTTTGGTCACTTATGAAGCATTTTTCAGCCTCAAAAATATGAAATATGTGAGATTGCCCCTTTATGAGTTACAACCTTCACATTTACAATAAAATATCACCTTGGCTTACATGGGATGGGATTACAAAGATTTCAACATGCAAATTTTGTGGTGCTTCACCTAGCACCTATTCTAAGAAAAGTCAAAGTATCATCTATTCTCTCCACATCATCAAAGGTTTTAGAATGAAAATAGAGCTTAAAATAGTTCTACAATTGGTTCTACAAGAAAGTTAGGGCCTATAAAGCATAAAGCACAAGTGCAAAGCCACATAAGAACTAGCTAGTATAGATAAAGAAATGCTACCAAAAGCAAAGTTTGTTTGTAAGAGAGTAGGTGCCTAAACAATTTAGTAGAACTTATAAGAGTCATAATTTTCTCTAGAAGATCTAAAAGGATTTTAAAGCTAAAAAGTAATTCTAAAGAGAATCTCAAAATTAGGTTTACTTAATAAAATCTCGTAATGCCACAACACCATATGATCCACCATGATAACATAGCAACGTGTAGAGCCAAAACTATGCTCTAGGAGGAAAGATGAATTTTGAGTCTATTCTATAGGAAGCTACTAGAATTAAAAATGATTTTAAAGCTCAACTTAGGTTACAATGTCACATCAAGGATACCTTGTAGCACCTAAAAATGATTCTAAAAGAATGTTTAAGTTTGATTCTACAAGAAATCAATTGGGCTTGTGAAAGGTCAAGAAAATAATTATTAAACTAGATTTTTTTAAAATAATTTAATTTTTAAAAATATTAACATTGATTTATAATGAAGTGCTAATAGAAAAATTTCAAGGAAAACTTAGTCACTTAGAGCTATGATTCAAATCCCAGATCATTTAAAATATATCATTATGATCCATCAACTTTTAAAAACCCAAATATTCAACGTTTACTTGAATGATTTGAATTTGAGTGATTAAAAAGAGAAGCTCATAAAATTTAAATGGTTTGAGTGATTAAAAGAGTAGCTTAGAAAATTTGAGTGATTTCAACAAGTGGAAATGATTTATTTAAACATCCTAGTGTAACACAAGAAAACTAAATTTAGGACTCTTTTCAAGTGAAGAAAAGCTTATCAAGTGAAAATATTAAGCCTTAAAATCGTTGATCTTAAAGCAAAGTTATAGAACATAGAATGAAGTTACAAAGGTAAGAGTGAATATCAAATCAATTTTCAATATTTTAACACAAGTCCTAGCTCTCAAGGTTTTCAAAATATCTCACAAAAAGAGAGAGGGAGCATCCTATAAATTTCAAGATATTAACACTTTCAACTTCTCTATTTATTTATAACTCTTCATGCTTAATATTTTAGCTTTGATAGTGGATTGATGTTGAGCACTTGGAGCTAGAATAGGATGAAGATGAGTTATTTAAATTTGATGAAGAGCATGACCTCATCAAAAAAATATATCCTTGTAGGTCTCAAATCAATGTAGTAATGGCATAAAATTATGAAAAAAACATGTTTTCACAAGTTAGGATTTTAGCCTAGGGCAAATATGATTTAAGATGTGGTCAATATATTAATTGCCAAAATCACACATGAGAGAGACAAGCTCTATTTCAAAGGTAATGTTGAGCAATACATTAACATTAGTTCCAAAAAAGCCTATGACTTATATGAAAATGTAAAGCTAGACATCAATGCCAATGAGGCATAGCATATTAATGAAGAAGTATTACCTGGTAAATTTTGGCTACTGTCCAACATTGGAATTTTTTTGAAGATCACATTGAAATAGCTTGCTAAAGCATGGAAATAAAAGAGCAGTATTCTAAATTCCAACAAGTCCAAGTTTCCACATAGAATTTTCATTTCACCTTTTAATTTTTTTTCAAGGTAGGAAATTAATTCTATTGGGGATTCTCATCTTTAGATAATAGGAGTACTATAAAATGGTAGAAATTTCTTTCTTGTATAATATAGGAATGATGTATTACAGTAAAATCTTTCAAAAATTCATGAGCATGGGACATAACTTGATTTAAGTTCTTTTTTGATGAATTATATTTTAAGTGAAGTTCCTAAGCTAGAGTGTACAATACCTATGTTTCTTAGCTATGCCTCATAGTACCAAGCTTAACCAAAAGATACCTCCTATGATTTCTTCCTAATAATTTATTAAAAAATCTATTTTGACTCATAGGTGCTTTCATTTTTAATGAATTGCATAATTTTGAAAGCCTTTCCACCTAGGCTAGATCATCAAATAATTGAAGAGATCAAGAATAAATTCCATAGAGCTATTTTTTTCATGTAATATTCGTAGTGTTAACGATAGCTAGTTTTGAACAAACTTTGAAGCTTCCAAGATTGGTTGCATCATATTTTTCAACTCTTGAAATAGGAAGATAGATGTGGGAAAGCCCTCTATGACATAATTACAAGCATAAGAAACTCTTTTCCATGAAATTTAGCTTCTTAAAATTTAATAATACTAGACACTTAAAGTAGATGACAAAGAAATATATAGAGTAGTGTGATTTGCCATTTTTCCCAAAACTGATCTATTTTGCAATGAAAAGTAGAAATTCTCATTAGCTTAATGATACATATAGTGCATTTGAAAAAGATTCATGCAAGGAAGTAAATCAAGTAAACGATAAAGTAGAAGAACAATTGAAAAGAATCTTATTAATGAGTCTCTCAGCTATATTATTTGATAAGCTCATTCTGGAGCTATGTCATTGGAAAGAAGATAGAAGTCATTTATAGGCTATAAATTTTTCCAAGAAATAGCTTGTCATAATGGAAGCTCATTAACTTATAAGAAGCTCTTCTAGATAAAATATTTTCTTTGGATAATGTTGATTTTTTAAGATTGCACACTTGAATTCTTACTAGCCTTGACTTCTTTAGAGTTTTCATGAGACTATTTGATGAATGAAGCTTCATAGTCTTTCATATTTAAAGAAAAAGAGAAAAGAATAATTTTAAGAAATATTAGACCTATATTGAAATAGATTCAAGTGTAATCTTCTTCTATAAAGAGAATGATCTTTTGATAAGAGGCCAAGAGTTCATCATGCCACATCAAGATATATTTGAAGCCATATGGGCTAGGTAGTAGATGACCAAATTACTAGGCTTAAGCAATTCATGGAATAACATGAAGAAGAGATCGATAAGCTAAAAAATGAGCTAAAAGACTCAAAAGAGCTAGATGATTAAATGAGAGTAGCTCTTGCAATAAAAAAATCTATGCTAGAAAATAAAGAGTAGACATATCAGTAATTAGAGCAAAAAATATCATTAATAAGCTTAAAGTTGGAAGAAACTAAAAGGAATAAGGCCCCACATGAATCTTTTATTACGCAACAAGTTTTTAAAAGCTAATATTAAAGCTTAAATTCCTAAAATAATGGACTAAAAATGTTAGTAATCAAAGAGTAGAAAATAAACAAAAAATAACTTTTTACAAGCAAGTTGATTAAAGAGATTATAAGTTAGTTACAAATCCCATAAAAATTAGAGAAACTTTATCATAATTCAAGAAGTATTTTCTAGGTAACATGATGATGAAGGTATTAAAGTGATCATCAAGATTAATTAGCAAAAGAATAAATTCAAAGTGGCCTACATCACAATAAGAATTGCATTAAATGAACTTTCTAATTCATTATCAAAGTTAGGCACAGTGCATTGCACATTAAGAAAATAATCCAAAAGTTTAATTTGTTAGAACCAAAAAAGCTCAATTCAATTATAAGAATGTTTCTAAGTTATGACAAGATCTCATAACAACTTTGTATTGAAACCTAGTTAATTCAAAAAATGAAGGTAGATTCCAAATCATTTGAATAGTTATCTAACAATTTATTTTTGTATGAAGAAACTATTAGGATGATTTCATCATCATAGCTCTAATATAATTTTGCAACTATTATGATTATCTAAGTTATCCTATAAAAAGAGATTAATGTAAATTTTGTAAGTATGAAAGGGGAAGAATTAAGGAGAAGTTTAGAGAAAGTTATAAACAACATTTCTTTGCAATGGGATTTTAAACAGGTTTTACTTTTTCATAAGTTAGTTAATTGCTTAGCTAAGTCATCACATGTTTTAGAGGGGCTGTTGGAATTGAAAATAAGTAAAACATAAGTACATCCCAAGATTTATAGAAGTTTATAACTTAGTAATACCTAGTAGAATCAAACTTATGACCTAAGGTTACCAAGCCAAGACCTATACTAATAACTTAACACCTTATTGTTAATCATCATGCATTTTAGTTAGCTACTAGCTACTAGTCTAAAACATATGATGACTTAGACTAGTAGCTATTTTCTTTGTAATGAACATACATGGAAAATAGCTCCTTCCAAATATGCTACTAGTCTAAGTCATCACATGTTTTAGAATAGTAGCTAGCATCTTTGTAATGAACATATATGGAAATTAGTTCATTTCAAAGCTTGCAGCTACTAATCTCAGTCATCACATGTTTTAGACTAGTAGCTTTGTAATGAACATACATGGAAAATAGTTCATTCCAAAGTTGCTAGCTACTAGTCTAAGTCATCACATATTTAGACTAGTAGCTAGCAGCTTTGGAATGTACTATTTTCTATGTATGTAGAGGATTAACTTATTTTTACTTTTTCAATAAGATAGCTTTAATAAGTATCAATTCTAAATAGGCATAGTGTGAAATTTTTAATTTTAAGCTTGAAATTGAAGCTAATAATAATAAATTATTTTCTTAAATTCCCTACTTTATATAACATTTTTCTTACAATTTATTAATTAGGAAGGCACATTTATAGATAGATTAGATTTATTTAAAAATAATTTAATAAAGCTATTTTTTTACTATTAAAATGATTATGAGATTTAGAACTTAGTAATTGAGAGAGCTATTAAAATTTAGAATCTAATTTATAAAAGACAGCTAAAAGAAAAAGCTATACATTTACTAGTATACACAAATCAACTCATTAATTTTTTTAAAGTTAAATTTATTAGAATAATTTTCAAACTTAGTCATTAAGTTAGTATTTTAACTAAAGTTTTTTGGAGGTATTGTGCCTTGGTGGAGCCAAGACCTAGTAGCCATAAAAAATGAGTAAATCCCACGTTGGTTAGGATCATTTTCATGCTCCAACAAAGGATTTCAAAAGGAGCTTTCTCTCTATCAAAGCACTGTTGACTTTTATAATAGAAAATGAACCTTTTTAACATCATTAGCTAAAAATAATTATCCAAAAAAATAATATTAGATTTAAGGAAAAAAATCCTAAGAGAATGGCCAAGCATCTATCAAGAAGAGTCTT
>MNCI01036870.1:2265-39077 GCA_015680685.1 Gnetum montanum
ACACACACATACTCACATTAACTACTGAGTTTATTTGGAGGTATCTGGGCCTTGGTGTTGCCAGAGACCAACAGGCACCTAAATCCTGTTCGAGGACACTCGTTGGCGGTCGTGTCCCAAACGGTCGCCAACACATAGTGATATGACTAAAATCATTACAAAATATATAGAATTTGATAAAATGGCAACTTGGATAATTTGTGATACAATAGATAAACTAAACTTCAAATTTATATTTGCAAGATTATCTCCACCAAATTATAGGTATATATAGTAAATATATAACTAAGTTAGTTTAGTGTTACTTATAAGCTCTCCTTGGAGCATTATGGATGGAATATTATTTAGTGTTACCAGTAGGTTCCCCTTGAGTGTAATTTAGTAGTTGGCCTCTTGGCTAAAATGAATCATAATAAAAAAATAGTTATTTATTGTATAGATTTTACAAAAGCTTATTATTGAGTGAATCAGAAAAAAATTATGGCTATGACTAAACTAGCTTAGTTATATATTTATAATATATATACAATTTGGCAGAGAAGATCTTGCAAAAACGAAGTTGAATTTTAGTTCATCTACTATATTGAAAATTATCCAAGTTACCATTTTACAAGATACAATCAATTCCATAATAATTTTTGTTAGATTGGTGTGACTGCATGATGAGAAAGATAACTAATTGAAAGTTTGGGAATTAATCATGTGTCATGGATTGTTGTTTTTCATGTAGGCCTTGCTCTTCCAAATTTCATTTATTATTACAAATCTACAATAGGTAGTTGGCCTTTGGGCCAAATCCCAACCAAAATGATATAGGCCTTTATGCAAAACTCATAGCAATGACTTAGAAATTATATGAAAAAGTTATAATCGAGCTCAAAGATAGTGAATCAAATAAAAATTTTCAATTTTGAAGAAAAATTAGGGTGATGTAACGTTATTTTATGTCCAAATCTCTTTGACCTCTTCATTAATGAATTGCAGGATTAGATGTGTATTGGACAACATAGGTTCTTATGTAATAAACCTACTTCTTTATACACATGATGTTACTTTAATATCTTCTTCTAAGAAATGTATATCTAATATACGACAAATTTTAGAATTAGTTTGCATTTCTTCTAGGTTGCAAGTCAATGTAAAGAAAAATAAGATGATGATAGATGGTACAATGAACATAAATTATAAGTTTAAATTTGGTGATTATAATGTACAATTTATGGGCTCTTTTAGATACTTTTTTTTTGGAAAAAAAATTGAGCGAATTGTATTCCCAAAAAGAAGTCTATACATCAGTATAGCGCAGGCTAGAGCGGCTAGCCCCACATTGACCACGGACCCCAACCCTGGGTCCCCCGCAAACCACAACCACCTCTGGCATCACCACGATGGGCAGTATGCCCCATTCCCCAACCCTTACCCAGAGCTTTAGACCGATCCGAGCAGTCCCAGCCCCCCCGCCCCCTCGCTAGTGGCTGGGGGAGGGGGTTGTAGTTAGAGTCCTAACTCTGTTTGGAGGTTTGGAGTCTCAAAACCGACTCCCTCGGGCTTACCGCTAGGTGACGTCTATTTTCCTCAATTATCTAGGCAATGTCTGTCATGTGATCTCTGATAAAATTTTTGATCCAGAGTAGTGTCTGGTTGTATGATTGTGGTGGGAGAGATGAATTGTCAAGAAGCTACCCCTGGTGTTGTCTCTGGGTTTGTCATTTACAGTCGAAGGATCACTCCGTGGGACCTGTTCCAGCCTATCCTATGCTCCTTCAGCATCATGCGGGTCCCTTGGAGGGGGGGGGGGTAATCGAGGTCCCATCTGAGACTGCGGTACTCCCCATCCGGGAACCAAGACGCATCTGCCTTCGTTGATACACCTACGCCAGTTGAGGTTGTGGTTGAAGTAGTGGAATCGGGGTACCAGCCTGCCGGAGGGCACAGATTACCCCAGGGTATCTGCCAGGGCATCGTCATTGCAGAGACGCCCAGAGGAAGTGGGAGGTTGACGGGAGTCTCAGCGTACATGCTCTGGAGGAACATAAAGTGTACCCCATTGAGTTTGTGATGTGAGCTTGATTGAATGCAGCAACTCTCCACCAGTTCTGCCATGGCACACCAGGCAGGTGGGAGGGCTGTCCCCCAAATGTGTCTGCTGGCCGTCTGGGGGATGGGACCATGGAAGAAATTGGCTCTTTTAGATACTTGGCTCTTGAATATGTGTGAAAATGCATTAGGAAAAGAATAGTAGGAAGAATGCAAGCTATCTATACACTTGAAAATAAATACAAGGCATTAGGAGTTTGAGCTTAGATGGTCACAAAATAAATATTTAAAAAATTCATTTATCCTATTGTGTTATGTTGATAGACAATTTGGGGATGAGGTCTTCATGTAAAAAATTGGAAGGCCATTGAAAGAACATAGAAGATATTTTTACTTGATGAATTAAAGTTAAAAGTTCAAACAACCTATTTGATACTTATGTTAGAGTGTCATCTACATCATATATAAGTAAAGGCTTTTTGTCACATTATTGCTTATACTTAAAAATTTGCAAATCAATATTTCTATAGCACTTCTTAGAGATAAAAAAAAAGAACAGGGATGGAAGAACTAGTATATCTCATTGGACAAGGTATAAAGTAATTGAAAGCACATTTATAAAGTGGTTTGGTTTTTAACAAAGTTACAATATGATGAGTGGCGAGGTACCTCTACACTCAACCATACGAATACGAGCGTCTCATGCATGATCTGGTTCAACTCCAAGGACTAAGTGCTTACGCGCCCTAATGGAACACTTAAGGTTAATCAATCGTTGTCCTTCCAAACTTACTTGTATTGTCACGGTGGTATGGTTAAGCAAGTTTGAGGTATGTGATATTTATATCTTTATTTTTTGAATGCCTTATGCTAATAGGGAGAGGGTGAAGAGACTAAGTGACTAACTTATATTAAATATTCATTAACTAGGTTCTAATTGTCCTAGCACCAGTATCCATTCCCACTTGCCGCACACACCTTGAACCAGTGTAACATTGCTGGGATTACCAAACGCTATTTGTTACTGGGTTACCAAGCATTACACACATGCTCGAAGCAGTCGTACTGAATGCACTTAACTAGGAGAGTCAAGGGTTGAGAGAGATTAATTATCTAGAAAAGCATTTAAACAAGTAACACTAATTAAATCCTATTTAGCTTAGTCCACATGCTGCAAGGTTTATCAGAAAGTTCATCTTTATTACTGTACACAAATGTGTGCTCAGGTATAATTTGCTTGAATAAAGATCCATTCACTTTGAGACTCCTATTGTGGGCACATGGAAATTATTCTAACTCTAGAATGGTAAAACTGCTATAGTTTGGCTAAGGGTATAAATCTAGATGGAGAAACAAGGGAAAGTCGCATCTTATTTATAGAATTGGCGACGGGCTGCGATATCGCGTACGCGATATCGCAGGGGCCAATGCAATATCGCCAATGTGATATCACGTATGTGATATCATGGCTCATCATACCCCCATGACTGAATGAAAACTTGTCCTCGAGTTCCTTACAAAATATTAGGAAGGTATGGGATTATTGACTTGAATGACACTAACAATGAATGGGGTGACATGTGAACGGATCATCATTACAATACATGACAAATTAGTGTTCATGACAACAAGAGTGAACACTATACACATTTGACATCCATCCTTATTTGGCAGCTACGAGAGAAGAGAGAAGAGAGAGAGAAAAGAAGAAGTCTGTTACTATCGATGCCAAGATTGTGCCTTTCGTTGTCCATCCATAAGCGCATTATCAATCTTGTTCCTTGCATAACTGCTTCAACAACAGTCCATTCCGAGTGTTTCCTCTAGATCCAATCTCTTGTTGTATGATTGCCATCTGCACACATAACACAGTTTGATATTAGTAAGGGTAAATGAATCACAATACAGTTAATACCTTGCCTCAGTGTAAGGTCCATTGGCTAAGTTGTGATATGGCTAATGAAGATATGGAGATATAATACTGGTGACTACCCGAGGTATAGGGGTTAAGAGAAAATCAAAAAAATTGGACTAGGATCCCCATGACTGAGAGCCAACCTCCAGTAGTGAGAGAATGGAAAAAGATAAGGAATAAGAAAGATGGAGAAAAAGAAACAATGACAACACCGATAAAATGGATGTCAAAGATGGAGATGAACAAAATAAATGGTGATTGAAAAAATGTTTAAGGGAAAGAAATTAACTGATGCACCGAATAGGAATACCAGTGGGTCCTCCCCAAAGCAGGTTCATGCCCTTAATGCCCTGACAATCCCACATTCAAAGAGTCTGTAGGCTCTAGAAATGTCATTTGGAAGCAAGAGTTAAATTCTTAACCACAAGAGTTTACCTTAAAGAAAACAATGTATCAACCAAAATATGGACTATTGATACAACTGGCAATGAGGTGAAAATGGAGAAAGAAGGATGGTAAGGAGAGAATGGAATGGAGTCTCAAGAACAAGGTGGTGTACATCCCCTTGTGTATTAATTATTAATGTGACTTAGTAGATCTCATTCCAAATTCAGCCTCAAACAAAACACATCCAGTGACTTCACATTAATACATTCATCCAATCTATCCACTTGAAGTAACAAGAATGCTTCCACCAAAGAGTCACCACCATTTCGACATAACGAAAAAGGAGAAAGTAGGAAGCAAGAAGGGTCTTAGTTAGAGGGAACATGTTTATTCAGTTCCATAACCAGTGCTTGTAGCCCAAATGATTATTTCATCTAAGGGGTGTGCTTTGAATTCTTGTTGTCTTGTGTTTTTTTTTTGTGTTTTGCGTGAGAGCCACACCATGCAAAGACTTATTATTTTCATTAGCTCAGCTTCCCGATAATGGAGCAACATTGGAATGGTAAGGAAAACTTAAGAAGAAAATATCCAAGAACCCAAGAGAATGGGCAACACAAGTGCATCAAATCCCCTTGAAGTCACACCCTTTTCAATCCTTGAGTCCTTCCTTAGTTTGAGAAATGTTCAATCACCAATTCGTTGATAGTTCTTATTATTTAAGAAAGGGATTGCACATTTCCAAGCCAAGAGAGACCATAGAAATTTATGAATGCATGGGTGACATGGACTCATTGCCTGTTATATCAAAAGAACCATACCTTAGTATCAACATTATAACTCAAAGGTAAAAACCAAACATTAGCAATCAATGGAATACAGTTCATACCATCTTCGGAGCACTTATTAGATGACAAACATAACAAATAACCAAACTAACACACAAAGAAATGAAAAAGTATGAATGATGTTGCAAAAAAAAAAAAAAAAACAAGAAAAGTTAAAGAAATTTGTAAAACAAAAATGTGTAAAACAAAAACTTAAAAAGGAACTGATGGCCTCAAATGATCAGCATAGGTGGCCATCTCCCCCATGACTGAGTTGAAAGGGGGAGATCCGAAATAATGAGTAAGGTTGTTCTTGCTCAAAGGTATTATGTGCATCGACTATTTTAGGTTCATGGAAGGGTTTGGTTTGTTGCACATTGACCAGTAATCTTTTATCAGGGCTTTCAAGTTTGTATATGGTTATGGCTCTTGAGGGAAAGGTTGTATGAATAATGTAAGGCCCTTCCCACAATGTTTGAAATTTTGTGCATTGTGGCACATGTATGGGATTCTAGTAGAGGACCTTATCTCCTGGTTGATACTTAAGCTTTCAAATTTTTAAGTCATGAAGTTGCTTGTTATGTGCCTTGTGCAACTCATTTGATGACAGGGCAACCAATCGGTTCTCATCTAGCATGTTTAGAGTTGTCAATCTTTTTTTTTGTGCTAGATCGAGGTCAAGGTGGAGGTCACACGCCATGGATAGTGTATGGAGCTCAGTTTGAATTGGAAGCTTTGGAAGTTTTCCGTATACTAACTCATAGAGAGAGTAGCCTATAGGGAGTTTCCAAATGGAGCAGTATTCCCAAAGAGCATCATTCAGTTTAGTGCTCCAATCTCACCTATATTTTCTAATTGTCCTTGTTAATATTTTAGTAATCTCCAGATTAGTAACCTCGACTTGGCCATTAGATTAGGGGTGATAAGGTGTAGTTAATTTATGTTCAACCCCTAAGCGTTGCATTAACTTCGGAAAGGTTGCACCCGTGAAGTGTGTCCCATTATTTGAGATAAGTGCACGTGGCACACCAAACCTATTTACAACTTGTTGTTGCACAAATTGTGCAGCTGTAGACGATGTGTAGTCTATAATAGCAGCTACTTCAGCCCATTTTGTTAGATAGTCAACAGTAATAATGATGTAAGATTTTCCATTGGAAATTGGTGTAATGGGCCCCATAAAGTCTATTCCCAAAATGTTGAAGGGTTCCAAAGGTTGAATCCATTGTTGCGGATCCGCCATTCTAGCAATCATTTCTCCATCACATTGACAACGCTCGTAGGATTGGACAAATTGATGGGCGTCTCAAAATAGTGTTGGCCAGTAATATCCTGCAAGTAGGATCTTAATAGTCATTCGTCTCCTTGCATAGTGACCCCCACAAGGACCCTCATGAGCGTCTTGGAGAACTCTTAGTTGGTCCTCATCGGGCAGACATGATCGAACCAAGCCATCAAGAAAAACTTTGTAAAGTTGTCCGTTGATCTCCATGAAGTACTTGGCTTTGTGAAGAAACTGTTGTTTCTTCCTAAAGTCCAGCTCCTGTTGTGTTTGTTGGAAAAGGAGATAGGTGAGAATGCTACTGTACCAATTCGTTTCCATGGGTTGGTTATTCACTACACCGGCAAAGAGGGTTTCATCAGGAAAATGATTGGATATGGCGTGTTCATCCTCTTTGCTATCCCAGTGCAACTGAGATAAGTGATCTACAACTACATTCTCGGTGCCCTTTCAATCTATCATTGTTAGATCGAACTCCTATAGGATTACCAGCCATTGTATAATATGAGGGTTAACTATTGGCTTGTTCATGAGAAACCTGATTGCACTATGATCCATATGAATGTAAACTTTGTAGCCTAACACATGGTGCCTAAACTTGTCCAGTGCAAACACTACAGCCATTAATTATTTTTCTATAGTTGTGTAGTTAAGTTGTACACCGGTGATACTCCTACTTGCACAATGGATGTAATAAGGATGTTTTTGGTCATCTAATTATGTAAGTATGGCTCCTAAGGCATAATTGGATGCGTCAGTCATTATATGGAATAGTTTGAACCAGTCAGGGGCTTGTAGAATGGGAGTTTCCACAAGATTTTGTTTTAAAGTTTGGAATGCTCAGTCACATTTCCTGGTCCATTCGAATGGTGCATCCTTCTTTGTTAGCTCTACCAATGATTTGAAAATCTTGGAGAAGTTCTCAATGAATCTCCTATAGTAGCCAATATGTCCAAGGAATGATCGAATGTCTTTGATAGTTTTCGGTTGTCGGGTGATTCCTTGGATGACCCTAACTTTATCTAGGTGTATCTCTATTCCTAAATGTGAGATCTTATGCCCAAGTACTATGCCTTCTTGGACCGTCAGATGAATTTTCTACCAATTGAGCCTTAAGTTGGTTTCTACGCATCCTTTTAACACTTTCTCTAATCGGTCCAAGGCTTGATCAAAGCTTGTTCCATAAGTGGAGAAGTCATCCATAAAGACTTCCACTTCGTTTCCTATTTGCTATTGGAATATGCTTAGAACTAGGCGTTGAAACGTGGAGGAGCATTGCACAAGCCAAATGGCATTTGTTTATATGCAAACGTTCCCCAAGGATTGGTGAACGTTGTCTTGGCTTGATCTTCTGGTGCTATCCGTATTTGGTTGTATCCACTATAACCATCTAGAAAAGTATAATAGCAATGCCATGCTATAATTTCTAAGACTTGGTCAACGAATGACAATGGAAAGTGATCCTTGAATGTTGCCATGTTCAGTAGCCTAAAATCTATACACATCCTCCATTTGCCTCCCTTTTTAGGCCCGATCACCAGAGGGCTAACCCATTCACTATCAGCAATGGGATATATGAACCAAGCCTTAAGAAGTTGTTCTATTTCTTCCTTTACTATTTATTTCAATTTTGGGTTCAATTGCCTTTGTGGTTGCTTTCGAGGTTTCATGGAGGGGTTCGTGTAAATCCTATTCTAGCATATCCTAGGATCTATTCCAGTTAACTTGAGGTATGACCAAGCAAAGGCTTTGGACCACTTGTTTATCACTTTCAGCAGTCTTTCTTTTTATTTGGAAACAAGTCTTGCATTAATGATCATCGATTTTCCATTTTCTAGGGTCATATACTTTAGATCGGTGGCCAACGGTTTCAAATCTAAGGGCTCTTTTTTAAATCTCATAGAAATTTCCAACTTCCCCCAGTTGATGTTTTCAAGGTTAAAGCTTGGAAGTTGGCAACGAACTTGCTCCAATGTGTCTATGCTTTCAATGTAAGCACTAGTTATTCCCTCAGTGAGTTCCATGCATGTTAGTGAATTGCTCTCTTGACCAGCCATCAGCCACTGGGTGTCTTCTTGTCGTGTGGTTGTTGCATATAGGCACTTTTGTATATTAATGTCTTATGCACACCGATTGCATGCAGACAATGCTAAACTTCACATAACCCATGATTTCTGCACGCAATGGCAACCTGTGGCACTATATGCGATGCATGTAATTTTCTTCTTCTCGATCTTTCCAAAAGTGTTCTTCTTGGATATTTCTAGGGAAAGATCGCGGATTCGTACACGTGCATCTATAGTACCTAGCCATGCTCTTCCCATTATTATTGGGAAGTGCCCCTTACCGTTGGTTACTTTTATCACTAGGAAATCAGCTGGATACGACCACCCACATATAGTGGTAACGATGTCCTCCACCAGTCCCAAGGGGACAGTGATGAACTAGTCATCTAGCTCTAGTCGAATGTTACTTTTTCTTAAGGGAGGCAGGTTCCAGGCTTTATACATCTATTGTGATATTAGATTGACTCTGGAACCTGAGTCTAGAAGAGCTTTACATGGTTCATTCCTAGCAACTTGGAGATAGATTAGAGGACTTCCAGGATTAGAGAATTTCCTGGGAAGGTGGCCCACCTTAATCTAGTCAATAACGACATATGTTAACATAACTGTGTGCGTTAAGCTCAACTTTTGGTTTGAAGGAGGCCCCAAAGCTTTACTTAGTAGGGAGGTGTTTAGATGTTCAATCGCTTGTGATGGTGAGGGCTTGGTTGGATTGTTGGTTCTGAAGAAAGATCTTTTCTACATAAGGTTGTCAGAACCAATTGCAGGTTGAGGATTCATAGCCCTCATAACATTGGGTTGCTACGGTTGAGTGGGGAGTACCCCTTGCATTGCTAGAGTGGGTGGTATTGGAGATATTGATGTGAGAGTTGCGGGTGGATTTGGAGGATGGTATGTATGTGGTGTGTCTCTCCCAGGAGAAGGAGTCCTATAATACTCCTGAGCTTGGTAGTGACATTGGGGTGTAATGTGACCAACAGAGTCACTTAGAGAGATTGGCTACTGCACGTAGTAGTCATATGGATCCGGTTGTCATTAAGGATATTGTTGCCTTGGTGGTGGCATCCCCCATGACTGTGGGTATTGCCACTGTTGATGTTTCTCAATAGGTTGCGGTGGAGTTCCACTTGGATAATACGTTAATGCTTGGTGGAACTGCCTTGGGTTACCTTGGGGATAAGGTAACCGACGGGGTGCTTGCCATTTGTTAAGTTTTAGGTTGAGTGCATACATCCCAGACTCTTGTAGATGTGAGATTATTGGGCAACATCCCTTAGGATGGTCATATTGGCATATCTCACATCCACCTTCATTGTTTGTATCTGAATCCAGAACCTCTTCAGTGATAGCCATTTTACCCTTACCTTTGTTACGTGCATGGTCCAAATCCCTCTTTTTCTTTTTGTCATAGTCACTACTTCGCTCCTTAGACTCCTCTACGATTTTTAGAATAGTTTCAAATCTACTATCTAAGGAGTCCCACATTTTTTCTACCTTTTCTGACACTTTTGTTGTTAATTTTAAAGGGATAAGGTTTTCCTATGCACCATCTCTTCGAGTGATGACTCTTCCTCCTCCTCATATAATCTCACTCCCCTTTTTCAGAGGGAAGGATCGCGGTTGTACTCTTCTGCACTTTCTCTCTTACATAGCTCTCCTTCTTCCTTAGCTACTTGTTCTAGCAATCTATGGACCTGATGGGACCTAAGCTCTGATAATCTCCCTTGGGCATAAGTTCCAATGATTCTCCTAGTTTCATGCCTAAGTCCATCTATGAGATGGTGTAGCTGATCTTGCTACGAGTAACCATGGCCCGGGCAACGATGTAATAGTGCAAAATATTGGCCCATGGCAGCATCCAAGGATTAATGATTTCTCTACTTCCATCCTTGGATTTTTCTTCGAAAGTTGAGACTCGAGAGTATGTTTGATATTTATCATTAAACAGTTCTAGCATCGTACTCCACCTCCTAATTGTTTTTGATTCTAAAGACTGGTACCAGCTTTCTACTTCCTTTACTAGTGTCCTTAGGAACAACTTTAGTTTTTACCACTTGTTTTCTATATTCTGCAAGGCACATGCAACGTGAAATTCGTGTAAGTGGTTCTGAGGATCAACATTGTATCCCCCCTCAAATCATGGGATGTTATTCATGTATAATCTCTTGATCCTACTATCTTTCTGGCACCTTGTAGGAATTCTAACGGCCTTCATTATGTCTAACATGCTTCGGGTTGCAAGTAGGGGTTCTTCGTGGTCATTTCTCTCATAGCATCTGTGATGTCTACGTGGTTTCCTACTTTCCCTTCTTCCATGCCTTGATTCTTTCGAGTGCCCTTGTCCTTGCTCTCGACTCTCTCGTCTAGGTTTCTCACTCTGTTTACCCTTATCCAAATGGTTAGGTTGTTTATGAATGCATCCTGATACTGAAGGAGAGGGTGAGTGTGATGATGAAGGTGAAGAAGAAGGAGAACATTCGCCATGATGATGTTCCCTACCTTCTCTTCTGTGGTTCCAGCCCTGATCATGATGATGATCAAAATGCTCATCCTTGTCATGTGTTTGTGTTCCCTCGTTGAACACTTGGCGTTCTTGGGGATCAGAACCAAGATTGTGAATTGTGGAGCATAGGTTCTGATGCACCACCTCCTGACCATCATTAGGAGAGGGAACATCATTTTTTGGAGAATGTATGAAAATAGGTTCACCAACCTCAATTTTGTTTAAGATGGATGGAGCATTATGGGATCTTTTGCCCTTCAACAATGTATAGTATCTCTCCTGTTGCAAGTTCTGTTGATGTTGCGCTTCTGTGGGATGGTAGTCCCTTTTGTAAAAAACGCATGCAACATACTCTGCATATAACTGTGACATGCCAATTCATGCAAGAGTACAAATGAGCATGTTGGGGATTGCTCGGTCTAGAGGCAACACTATGTTGCCCTCCAAGTCTCTCCAACGTAGTTGTTCATCTTGATGGAGAATAAAGGTAAAATGAGGTACATACTCATCGTGATGAACATATACCACACAGAATTGTTGAGGAATTGGCGGATTTGGCTTACTTGTGTTGTACCACCGACTGTCTCTTGTGTTGGTCCTAGGCGATGAAATTTTTTTGTGTGAAGAAGAAGACATCTTTTTTTTATTCGGTGTGCTACTTACCGTTATCTTATTTTCTTTTGATCAACCCTAAGGGTTCATTCTAGCTTCCCAATGATATGGATGATTTACTATGTTCTACGTAGTGCACAAACAACTAAGTCCCTGGCAATGGTGCCAATGATGAGTGACGAGGTACCCCTACACTCAACCATACAAATACGAGCGTCTCATGCGCGATCTGGTCGAACTTCAAGGACTAAGTGCTTACGCGCCCTAATGGAACACTTAAGGTTAATTAATCGTTGTCCTCCCAAACTTACTTGTATTGTCACAGTGGTATGGTTAAGTAAGTTTGAGGTATGTGACTTTTATATCTTTTATCTTTTTAACACCTTATGCTAATAGGGAGAGGGTGAAGAGACTAAGTGACTAACTTATATTAACTATTCACTAACTAGGTTCTAATTGTCCTAGCACCAGTATCCATTCCCACTTGCTGCACACACCCTGAACTAGTGTAACATTGTTGGGATTACCAAATGCTATTTGTTACTGGGTTACCAAGCATTACACATGTGCTCGAAGTAGTAATACTGAATGCACTTAACTAGGAGAGTCAAGGGTTGAGAGAAATTAATTATCTAGGAAAGCATTTAAACATTTAACACTAATTAAATCCTATTTAGCTTAGTCCNCCGGTTATGTATTTTGAGAGATCTTGAGGATAAGCTGTGCATGTGTTTCTCATATCTATGCCTGAAACAAAAATATAATATTATGGCAAAAGTTCTATAAGATATTTTATTATTAAATCCAAGTGTTAGATGGCCATTTTATTGAGTTATTAAATTTTTATGATACAAATATAATGTTTGTCAAATAGATCCTTCAGGTAGTCGGACATCATAAAACCTGAATTTCAGATTCATGTTATGTTTTCCTTTTAAGAATGTTGTTTGTTTGTTTTTTAAAATTTTTTTTGGCTTTTTCTTCTTAAATAATAATTTGAATAATTGCATTTATTCTGTTCAATTGAATGTTGCATCTCGAAGGCACAATTGTTTGAAGTTTCTGTTATAGCTATTCCAATGGCCCTGAAAACTAGGGCATTCTTTAATGAAAACTATTGACCGATTCCACTGGTCGGATCGTCTGACAAACCTGTGTTCTCGATAGCTTCCTGACTTATCATGGCCTCACTACCAGCCACCAGCCACCAGCCACCAGCACCAGGTTTTGCAAAGCCCATTGAAAACCCCGAAATCCACGCATCTGCTGTGAAGAAGGCATCGTAGATATGGAGCACAATTAATAGTTAAATACACGCACGTTCTACTTTTTAACGTTATACAAGTATCACAAGTGCACCACAGACGGTCTCAGTTTCTACGTACATTCAGAAACAAACTGCAAAATTCCATTGTGCGACATTATTGATATCGCGAACAAGTACGAGTTGATTTTAATTTTTTTTTTAATAAAAAACCCCTTAGAGTGGTTGTTGCATCCAGCGGCGTGGCAAAGAGGCCCACACTACTTATAAAAGTGTTGCCATTTTGGAACATTCATTGGTATTGTCACAAAGCGATATGACATGCCTAATAATTCTAGGAAAATCTGTGGGCGATGTCGCATTTAGCAGAAACCGTTGCATGTTGCCTGCTTTGCCTGCTTTTCATTTAATTTCCCTTTTTATTCCGATATGAGTTACTGAAATGAGAAATGTCAAACGAAGGAATTTGGAAAATGTGCGAATTCCCAACAGATCAGAGCCATCTGAAGACACAGCATGTACACTGCTCACGGACTTGGGTAAGTCCCGAAAGAAAGAATATTCATGAACTTGAATGAACAAGCAGTGCAGTGCAGCAGTTATGATAGACAAATTAAAACATTTATAGAACAGATTATGCCTTGTTCTCAAATGCGGACACTTTCTTTGACGCAAATCACAGCAAACAATACATCAGGAAATTGGTATCATCGGCAGATGCAATGAATGCGCACAAGAGCATGATCATGATGAAGAATTCATCATGCATATATAAGAGCAATGGCATGCATTGCAATGCTTTGATCAATCATCGACAATCATGATGAAAGGATGATCCATGCGGAAATGCTGGTACGCCTGATGAATCATGCGAGTGCCATTTTCAATTCATGCGGAATCTGGATTGCCTAACCACTGCATTTGTTAACCGCAACACCAATTTTTCTGCACTATAATACGGTGGTCGAGCCTTGTCATGAAAGCAGAATAGTCTGCTGCTTCCCAATCTGCAACAGCAAAATTACGTGTCTCATTACGGCCACACTGTTGTTGCAGAAAACAAGTGGACAGCAGTTGACCTGTGTCGTCCAGACCAATAGAAGATGCTCAACAATCTCAGCGTAGTTAGCCTCTGCGCACATGACTACTCTGAGTAAAACCCTAAAACCATGCCCTTTTCTGAGCTGATTAATGCTGTTGGCAAATGATATTACACTGCATACCTAAAATGGCAACTATAAAGGTCAATCATCAATCATGGGAATGCTTTTTAAAACCAACCCAGTTGTTTTAGGTCATGTTCACACTATTATTTGTCTCGCAAACCAAAAGGGAATGCAGCCAACTTACGCTATTCTCATCCACCATCGCAGTTTCCAAGTAAAGATTCTCTGTTGAGCCTTCACATGGATGTCGGCATGGCGTGGCATATCATTTTTTTTAAAAAAGAAAATACCACAAGCATAAAATCCATAACCTTAATTTAAGAGCCTAAAAACGGCTGTTTTAATTACCTTTCGAGTGGTTGAAGGAATGAAGCCACGGTAGCACACTGTCTGGTGTGTAAAGCTGAGAAGGGTTCAGCACGTTGATTCGTGTAAATTCCGGGTGCGCCCACGAGTGTTGGTAATGGAATAAGCCAAAGGAATTATTATCAAAGTTGAATTATGTGAACCAACGTCCGTGGGCGCTAGTGTTTGGCACGCCAACCACGTTTTTTGCTTTTTGTTTGGCGTACCAACTCTGACAGTACAAAAGTGGGCTTGCTTCGGGTTGTCGGTGTCATTAGTTTGTTTCGCTTCAATCTGCCATTTCAACTGCCACCCAAGATCCATGTGATCATAACTTTTATACAATTCAACATTTTCTTGTCACGCTTATGCATCTTAACGTCACGTGTCCCCATCGTTAATTGCTTTTCCCAAAAGCATGGGCCTCACTCACACTAAAGAAGCACATCACCTAATCATTTCTTAATATATGATATTTCATTAAGAAAGCTCATAATGTTCTTTTAAGCATTTAATGCTCTTCCAATGTCTTGTCCTATGTCAATATAGATGGCATCTTTTATGACCATCACCATAGTTTGAGAAATCTGTGATTGCAAGATTTGCGATATACCACAATGGAACATTGCAAGATCGAATTGGACATTTAATCTATTAAATTGTGTTATATTTTTACTGATTTTTAAGTTTACTATATTGTTTATTACTATTTTTTATGCCAATAGAAAAGTAAAATTTCTATATTGGATTTTCCACTTTAACCTAGCTCTTATGTGAAAAAAATTGGAAATTGCAGCTACCAACATAGGTGAATATAACTGTTCTATTTTTCTAACATTGATGATTGTAATCCGATTCCTACATCAATTTATTTAGATTTTTGTTATCCAATTTGTGAAAAGAGGTGTTGATTTACCAATCCGATTTGATTTTTCAATCTATGACCACTACAAGCCAAGCATTTGTTAGTGTCTAGTTGTAGGATTTCCCCATAGTCAGAGCCCATTGAAATGTACACCTAGGTGACCTAATATCCATTTTTGATAATATTTTTAAATTGAACTTACCTTCTTCCTTGTTTTAAAGAAGAGAAATTTGATGTTCTTGTTAGGATCCATAAAAGCTGATGATGATTATTCATTTATTGTTCAACGACATGTAATGAACCATGGGGTGGAAGCAATGAAGGATAATTCACTATAACTTGAAATGGAAAATTTGTTCCTTCTACTATTGTAAGTACTTGGTTAGTGTACCAACTTTTTCCTATGAAAACTTTGCTTTTAAGAGACTAAGTT
The DNA here is from genome assembly GCA_015680685.1 of Gnetum montanum. Taxonomy (NCBI): domain Eukaryota; kingdom Viridiplantae; phylum Streptophyta; class Gnetopsida; order Gnetales; family Gnetaceae; genus Gnetum; species Gnetum montanum. Next base: position 17,965 of record MNCI01036870.1, read on the forward strand.
CAATATTACTATTCATAAATGGTCATCACTTAATGTTCAATGTTCAAGATCTAAAGGTTGCAATGTTAACTTCTCAATAGTATTTGAGAGATTTTAATTGATGAGGATTAGAACAATATGAAAATACCAATATTATTAAAGCTAGTATTTGGCAAAAATCAAGGCAAGAAATTCTTAAGAAACCAAAGACGTAGATGTACCTCATGTGATTGCATTTTAGCTATCGTAGATGTGTTCCATGAAGACAAGTTGATACCTTTACAAGTATGTCAAATGACTTTATTAATACTTTTCTTTTATATTAGGTATACATAATAAGAAATTAAAACTTAATGGTTTTTGACCATGGTCTTTAAATACAATAAATAATTTACTTCATATATTAATAAAGTAGTATTTTAGAGCATTTTTTTATTAGTGTATACTTTTACTTTTATAAACTATGTGCCTTATTGAGTTAATAAGTGAAATCCTATCTTGATCATGTAACTTAAGAATCAAAATAGCTAAGGAAACTTTTTATGGATCAAGAATTTCATGGAACCTATTATTTTTGCACATAAAAATCATCAGAGTGACCATTAGTAACGAAAGGTAGTTGATCAAATGTATATAGTTGTTATGATATATATACACACACACACACACACTTTTGATTATGTGATCCATTTATGATATGCCTAGAATAATGACTTTAGGTTGGCAAATGGGGGTGCACCATTGAGTGTAAAGATTTTTATGCTATATAATTATTATTTAAAAAAATAGTAAAATAGTAAGTTTGTTAATTGGTGATGAGCGATGAGGTACCCCTACGTCCAACCATATGAATCACTAAGGTGTTTATGCATGATCCAATCAAATTTTGTGGACCTATAGTTCTCTAGTGCACTAGTTTCTCTAGGAAGTGAAATGGGCATTGAAAATGTCCATTGTCTTCCCAACTACACTTGTGAAGTTCAAGGGTATGGTTTAAGTGTAATTGAGGTACATGATTTTTTTTATCTTTTTTGTTTTATAAATTTGATCACCTACAACAAGAATAAAAGGTAAAGTAATTGAAGGTTTAATTCATCTACTGCCTAGTTGGCCTAACACAAGTAACCACCCCACTTTCCTAGATACATCCTAAACACATATAGTGCTATTGGGCTACCTAATGTTAAGCATTGCTAGGTTACCAAGTACTATATGTATGTTCGAAGTGGTCATGCTTGTGTTCATTAACAGCTGGAAAGTAGTTGCTTAATTCAAATGCATTAAAGTAAAGTGCATTAAAAGAAACATTAATCTATTCTCGGTGTTGTAAGGATTGTCAAAAGAGTTTGTTTTTATTCTCATCACATTGCTGTGGTCAAGTACATCAGTGTTTGAACAAAGAACTGTACACACTTAGACTCCTTCTATGGGCACTCAAAAGATATTCTAACTTTGAAGAAAATAAATTGCAAGAGCTTTGTTACTTTGACTGAAAACTGAAAACTAGCTACCAAGTTAGAAGACTAGATGCTATATTTATAGGCTAGCATATACCCTTAACATTAGATACCTGAGGTCGCATCAAGACCTTGATGTCGCAGCTCCGACATTGGATACTCAACGTTGTAGCAGATGAAAAACACATTTCATCATATCCCCACAACTGAATGAAAAATCGTCCTTGATTGAAGAAGAGGAGGAACAAGTTATTTACAAGATATTGGGCAAGTATGGGGTTATTGACCAACATACAAATTGACTTAATGGAATAATAGACTTTGAGTGCCCAAGTGTACAAAGATACAATCTTTACAGCATTGGGTGTCCATGATAAAATAAGAGAACACCTTGGATAACATTGACATCCAACACCTCTTGGTAGTAGAATAATGAGAGAAAAGATGCAATGATCATGAATAGTCCTCATTGTGTGGTATTATTGCATCATCCTTGGTGAAGATAGTCCTGCTTCTAATCCATGCTTTCCACTACAATCACAATAGAATCATGAATTAGTATGCAATGTGTAACACATAGTTATTAAATGCCTTATCTTATTGGTGGTTATACTCAGCTATGTTGTGATTGTGGTAGATTGATTCCTTTAGTAGTGTTGTGGGAAGGCTGACATATAGGGTCAAATAGATAAGCAATCCATTAAATTTGAAAAATTTTAACACAGAAATATTTGAAGAGGGTGTGAGAATTTAGAATAATAAAAAGAAAAATCCACTAAAAAATGTTGTGAAGATGTGCACAATTGGATGTTATTGATGGGGTAAACAAAATGAATTTGATTGTAAGAGTGTTTAAGGATAAAGAACTTAACTAACCCAACCAAACGATATGCAAGTGGGTCCTCTCCAAAGTAGGCACAAGCCTTTTTATGCCCTTGCATAAATTCAAACGAAAGAGTCCATGGATGATTAATGGTTACAGGAGGTTAAGTACAAAACCTAGAAGAAACTAACTAAGAAGTTTGACACATCAAACCAGGACATCAAACAAGAACATGCAACCAACAATGAGGTGAGACATGGAAAGCATAGATGGATGAGAGAGAGTGGAATGGAGTTCCTGATTAAGGTCACATGAAGTCCCTTGTGGATTTTAGGGTTAAATGACTTGATAAGATCCATCATTAGTCCAAACCAAAACCAACCACATTCAGTGATTCACATCATCATTCTAAGACTAGTCCATCCCTTGAGACACAAGAGTGCTTCCAAAAAATAACCACCATTCCATATTAGAGAAGAAAAGAGAAGTAGGAAGTGAGAAAGAGCCTTAGTTACAGGGGACTAGTTCCATAACCAGTGCTTGTCATGCATTATTGTGTCTAAGGAGTATGCTTTGAATTCTCATTGTTTTTCCTTTTTTTGAAATGGGAACCACATCATGCAAAGACACATGCATTTATTTTTTCTAGGGGGTGTGCTTTGAATTCTCATCTTTTTTTAAAAAAATGAGAACCACACCATGCAAAAGATGTATGCATTTATTTTGTCTAAGGGGTGTGCTTTGAATTCTCATCGTTTTGTTTTGTTTTTTCTTATGAGAAGCACACCATGCAAAAACTTAGTTAACTTCCTTTTATTGGTTGACATGGAATGGTAAGAAGTCTGTGAAAACACACATGTGCCTAGGCAAATAGAAAGGCACAAAAAATATCGAATCCTCTTGAAGCCACACCCTGTTCAAACCTTTGAATCCTTTCCAATTCTGGAAACTACCAAAGTTACAAATTTATTAAAGTTTTGTTAATGAAAAATGGATTGCACATTTCCAAAACAAGGAAAACCATAGAGTTTGTGGATGAGTGGATGTTGTGGACTCACTGCCTATTGCATGAAAAAGAAACCATGTCCTAATAATCTATAACAAAATTTAAAGCTAAAAACCAAACACCAACAATCAGATAACAAAAATAGTACATACCACCATCAAGTAATGCATTACCATTGTACCTGGCACTTATTAACAAAAAGTTAGAAAATCACACAAAAATAAAATAAAATATAAAAAAAGATGTAAAATGTTCAAGAAATAGCAAATGTACTAACGATGTTGTGAAACAAAAATTAGAAAAGATTAATGACATGAAAAAAAAAGACATAAAGTAAAGAATCTATAAAAAAAAAGTTGTGAAACAAAAAATGTGTGAAATAAAAAGTTGAAAAATTGAGGAGCCTCTTATATGGTTAGCATGGGTGACCATCTCTCCCATGACTAAGTTGAAAGGAGGAGATCCAAAATATGGAGTGTGGTTGTCCATCTAATGAGGTGTTTGTTGTATTTGCTGGCTTATGCTCGTAGAAAGCTTTGATTTGTTGAATGTTGACCAGTTGTTTCTTGTCTGGGCTCTCAGGTTTGTAGATCATTATGGTCCCAAAAGGAAAAGTTTCATAAATGATGTAAGGTCCTTTCCACAATGTTTGAAACTTATTTCGTTGAGGTACGTGTGTGGGGTTCTAGTAGAGAACCTTATCTCTCAGTTGAAATTTGACTTTTCTGATTTTTATGTCATGATGCTTTTTGTTGTAGGCTTTGTGCAACTCATTAGATGATAGGGCTACCAATTGGTTTTCATCTAGCAAGTTGAGATTCATTAGTCTTTGTTTTTGTGCGAGACTCAAGTCAAGGTCAAGGTCACAGGCTATTGAAAGTGTACGGAGCTTAGATTGAATAGGAAGTGTTGGTAATTTTCCATACATAAGCTCATAGGGAGAGTAGCCTATAGGAAGTTTCCATGTTGAGTGGTAGGCCTAAAGGACATTGTTGAGTTTTGTGCTCCAGTATTTCCTATACTTGATAACAGTTCTTATTAGTATTCTTATGATTTCCCTATTAGTAACGTCAGCTTGACCATTGGCTTGGGGGTGGTAGGGTGTTGTGAGTTTATGTTCAACTGCTAAGTAGTACATGAACTTATAAAAAGTAGTGCCTATAAAGTGAGTTTCATTATTAGAAATTAATGCACATGGCACACCAAATCGATTTACAACATTTTTTGTACAAACTAAGTAATAGTAGAACATGTATAGTCGATGATGGTTGTTGCTTTTGCCCATTTCGTACAATAGTCAACAGTGACTATGATGTACACCTTTCCATTTGACATGGGCATGATGGAACCCATGAAATTAATGCCCCAGATGTCGAAGGGTTATAATGGTTGAATCCATTGTTGAGGTCCCTCCATTTGAGAAATCATTCCACCATCTTGTTGGCATCATTCATAAGAGCCAACGTAATGGTAAACATCCCTAAAGATTGTTGGCCAATAGTATCCTACCATCAGGATTTTAATGGCCATACATCTCTCATCATAATTTCCTCCACAAGGACCTTCGTGAGCATCTTAGAGAACATGTAGTTGATCAACATTAGGGATACATCAACAAACTAGGCCATCAGCACACACTTTGTAAAGGTGTTTGTTAATCTCCATGAAGTGTTTTACCTGGTGAAGAAACTACTATTTCTTCTAGTGGTCCAACCCTTATGGCATCTCTTGAGAGAGAAGATAGGTGAGAATGTCATCATACCATTTAGGCTCATTGGGAAATTTTTTAGTTATAGCTACAGTAGAGAGGATTTCATCGGAAACATATCAGATAATGGATCTTCTTCCTCTTTGTTGTTCCATCGCAACTAAGAAAAGTGATTAGTAGCCACATTCTTAGTGCCCTTTTGATTTACCATTGTAAGATCAAATTCATGCAAGATTACCAACCACTATATGACACGGGGGCTCACAGTTGGTGATGAGTCATCATTGGTTGTCTATATCGATGAGGCCTCATTGATGCAGTTGAGCACATCGACGAGGCCTCATCGACACATCTCGCCTTGCGTCGATGAGGCACCATCAATGTAGTGTTTGTCTATCACCTATAAATACATGCCTACCTACTACATTTATGATAATCTAGATTTCAATAATAGTGAAGCTCTTACATTGTTTCCATTCAAAAGTTAGAATTTTTTCCCTAAGCGCTCGTAGTAGGAATCATTAAGTGTATGGATCTTTATTTGAGCATCGTTGTACTTGAGTATGACAATTTGTGCGATAATAAATACAAGCTTTCTAATAAACCTTGTAGCACTTTAGATAGATTAGCTATTTTATTTATGCATTCAATGTTTTTAATTATTTTTTAATTATTCTCAATTATTTTGCAAATATTTTCTAGCAATTGAGTTAATGAGGTTATTAAGCTAGATAAATTAAATACATAAGTACAAAAACTTCAAGTGTAACATGTATTCTTTTGGTAATCCTAGCAGCGTTATTACTTGGTATGCCCAATAGCGTAGCACTTGGTCACCTAGTAGCAGATACGTGGGTTTAGGACGTGTACAGAAAGTGGCAAAGGATACTTATGTTAGAATTAGTTAAATGCTAGTAAATTAGTTAATCAAATTACTTTTATCCACATTTGAGCACCGATCTATAAAATATAAAAACTGATAAAAATAAAATGCCTTAGTTACACTTAACCATACCAATGAACATCACAAATGTAATTGCGAAGACAATAATTGACCTTAAGGCTAGATTCACTTCCTATAGGGCTAGTACACTGTAAATGATGAAGTCCTCAGAATTTGACTTGATCACATGTGAATGCTTTGTGATTTGTATGGTTGGGTGTAGGGATACCTCATCGCTCATCATTGGAATTATTGCCAAGGACTTTTGTTTGTGGATCATGCATTATTTAGGTTCAAGTAAATATCACTAATATTATTGTATGAACGTACAGGTCCATATCATTTCCACTATACATAAAAATTATAAAAAGGATACTGACAATTTCATTTTGTTTTGCAAAAATGTCTTCTTCTTCTTGCAAGCCTGAAGATACTAAACCATCAGTCCCATAAGAATGCAAGGTGGTATACACTCATCCAGATGAGTTTGTGCCGAATTTCACCTTCATCCTACATAAGGATGAACAAATGCAATGGCATGATATGGAGGGCAATGCCATCTTGCCCCCCAATAGATCTATGCCTAAAATGCTATTTAAAACCCTTAAGAAGTTGGGTATAGTAGATCTTCATGAAGAATACATTGTGGATGGATATGACACTCGAAACTACTATCCCACTAAAACACAACATAAGTGAGATGAATGTCAAGAGAAACTCCATGAAGCTACAAAGGGAAAACATTACACTAACCCCATGTTCCTACTAGATTAAAAGGACAATGAGGATCCTCCCCTAGAAGGTTCTCAACATGAAGATTCTTTACCCCCTGCTATTGATGGCAAGGGTGTGAACCTGACCCTATGATAAACTATTCATAAACTAGGGTCAGGAAAGAGTGATAGCCAAGGTAGGGACTCGAGTAAACATCACAGCAATAAGGGGTCTAAGGATGGTGATCATAATAAGCATAAGAGCGGTGGAAGACACCGTGGTGGCGATGGCAGTTCAGATTCCTCTTCATCCTCTTCATCCAATTCTGAACATTCCTCTTCATCTAATGGTTCTCATGGAAGTTGCCATTGGAAACATTCCAATAAAGATGAGCTTTTCAATCATTCCTTGCAGCAATTGGATGCAGTTATTTAATGCATTTAATAGTTTAATATTTCTATTCTTTAATAGTCCTTAAGTTTCTATTGTTATTATTTTAATCGCTATTGCTCATTTATAGTTCGTAGAAACCATAAGTACAATCATTTCAAACATAAACCCAACACTTGGCAGCCCAATGATGCTTAACGTTTGGTAACCCAGTAGTGGTTAGGGGATGCTTAGGATGTGCTTAGAAGATGGGATCAGATACTTATGCTAGGAATAGTTAAGATATAGATTAGGATAATTATAGATTAGATAATATTTCATTCCTTACTTTCCATACCTTAATTAGACACCAAAAGATAAAGTAAAAAGCCATACAAATCAGTTGCCTCAATCTCACTTAACCATCACCACTAGAACATCACAAGTGAGGTTGGGAAGACAACGACTGTTCTAACAAAAGGTTTTGCTGGTTAAGGTCTGGTCTATACAAAGTGCTTACAGTCTACGAAATTTGACCGAGTTGCTTGTGAATGCCCATGATTCGCATGGTTGGGCGTAGGGGTACCTAGCCGCTCATCATTGGCATCGTTGCCAGGGACTGTTAGTCTTACATGTGCTAATTAACCTTAGCAAACTTATTATTCACGTCGTTGGAATAGACCCAGGATAGTAAAAATTATGCACACTAGGCAGATTAAGAAAAAGGTAAAGTACACTGGTTAAATGGATAATCTAATATCCAATATGTCTTCTTCTCATAGGCGAGATGGATCCAACCCATTGGTGCCACAAGAATGTCAGGTGGTATACAAGCATCCAGATGAATATGTCCCCAACTTCACCTTCATCCTACATTAGGATGAACATTCGTGATGGTGGGACATGGAAGGCAACATCATACTACAGCTTGACCGATCGGCTCCTAGAATGCTGTTTCACAATCTTGCTAAACTGGGCATCCAGGACCGCGGTATGGACTACGTCATGGAGGACCATGACTACCATTACTATCATCCCATTGAGGCCCAATGAGTACGAGATCAGCAGCAGGTAGAACGGTATGAACACATGAAGGGGAAACGATTCGATAACCCCTTATTCTTGCAAGGGCTGCAGGACGATGGGGAGCCTATCTTTCATGATTCCCATTTGGCCGAATTTCCTCTAGGACATCAGGTCTTCCAATCCATCATCCAGAACAAGCAAGCAAGTGATTGGGACCCCTAGGATGATGGAGGGTCATGTAGGAAAGGTCATAGCACAAGCAAGGATGGGTAGGAATTTTGTGGCCACCAGAGCAAAGGGGGAGATCGACGCCAAGGTGGTGGCGATCCCTCTCCCTCTTCTCCATTCTCTCTCTCCCCACTACCTTCTTCTACTTTAGACTCTGATCATAACTGTGGTATAAAGGAGCAAGATGATGGTTATCGTAAGGATCGAAAGGAACAACATGAGGAAGTGCGTGACCAATTGCGTGAGCCTCACTGTCATGAAAGGAGGGGCAGCCGAAATCATCATAGACACCGTGGTGCTCAGTAGGACTAGGAATTGGATGAACCATTGCTGGCTACTTGGAGCATGCTCCATATTTTTTAGGTAGTTCAGATCCTTAGTAGGAACTTAAAGGATAGCTGGATCAAACGCATTGATATGAACAACATCCCCAGGTTTGAAGGGGGATACAATTGTGATCCACAAACTCACTTGCAAGTGTTCCATGATGCTTGCACCCTGTGGAGTATTGATAATGATTGGAAGAAGCTTAAGCTATTACCTTGCATACTCATCAAGGAAGAAGAAAGTTGGTACCGGTCTTTGGAACCGGAATCAATTAGAAGATGGAGTACGATGCTTGAGATCTTCAATGACAAGTATCAGACCTACTCCAAAGTGGAAAATTTGAGATGTCAGATCTAAGGGTGGAAGCAAGGTGATTATGAACCCCTGGATGCCACCATGAGTAGGTACTATTCATTATTACATCGGTGCCTTGATCATGGCTACTCTCAGCAGGCATAGCTTTGCCATATCACTGATGGGCTCCACTTTGAAACAAGAAAGACCCTTGGCGTTTACGCCCAGGGATGATTCTTAGAACTAAGGGCCCATCAACTATAGCACCTAATTGAGTAAGTGGCCAAATAAGATGGGGAACTCAGAAAGAAGGAGAGTGCAGAAGAGTTCAATCAGGATCCCTCCATCAGAAAGAGGAAAGTCCAATTTTGCAAAGATGAGGAGGAATCACCACTAGAAGCAGTGGTGAACCAAAAAACCTTACCCTTGCAAAAGTTTGCATCTAAAATATCAACAAAGGTTGATAAGATGTGGGACTCTTTGGATGAAAAGTTCCATAGTGTGCTAAAAATTGCAGAAGAGTCCAGAGAGCAAGGTAATGATCATGATCGACGTAGGAAGAAGGAAGCTGAACGTGTCCAACATAAGGGTAAAGGAAAAGTTGCTGTAGCAAAACAAGTTGCAGACTCTGATATGGAGGAAGATGATGAATGTGGCATATGCCAATATGAACATCCTAAGGGATGTTGTTTGGTGGTGTCACATTTTCAAGAGTCTGGGGTGTACGTGTTAATCCTCACTTGGCAAGGAGGCAAACACCCTGAAGGTTACCTTACCCACAAGGAAACCCAAGGTAGTTCCACTAGTGGCAAGGGTATTATCCAAGTGGAGTACCACTGTAGCCTTATGAATACTTCCAGTAGTGGCAACAACCACAAACGTGGGGAATGCCACCTCCAAGGCACCAGTACCCTTACTAATAATCAAATCCCTATGGGTACTACGTTCAATAACTAGACTCTCCACAGGACTCTTCCAGCCACATCACATTTCAGAATTATTACCATTCCCCAAAATATTTTTGACCACAATCTCCATCACCTAGGGGGGAAAGCCCACATCTTTACTATCCTCCATCCCCTTCTCCCGCCACTCCTTCACCACATCCCACTCAATTACCACCTGCTCCACCTATGCAAGGGGATATACCACCACATCCATAGCAACAAAATGCTATGAGGGTTGTCAACCTACAATCGGTTCCTCAGCTGAGTGGACTGGAAGCCAAGCCACGGAAATGTCCATTCTTTTGGCCCAATAATGTAAGCACACCCTCACACCCACCTATGGCTGGTGCCTTTGAACTTCAAATCCCCTCCACTATTCCACCGCTCGAGCAGCCTTAAAACCAAACATCCTCCAACATACAAACGGTCATGTTCACACATGTAGTGAGCAACTAGATAAAAGCAAGGCATCTTCCCCGAAAATTGACTTATCTAGAAAGCTCCCTCATCTATCTTCATGTGGTAGGGAATGAGCCATGTAAATCTCTTCTAGACTTAGGGTCAGGAGTCAATTTGATCTCACATGACATGTACAAGAATTGGAAGCTGCCCCCATTAAAAAAGAGCAACATTCAGCTCAAGCTGGCAAAGCAATCCATTACTGTTCCCTTGGGATTGGTGGAAGACATTGTAACCATCGTTTGTGGGTGGTCTTATCTTGCTGATTTCCTTGTCATCCGTGTGGAGAATTGCAAGGGAAACTTTCCTATCATAATGGGAAGAGCCTGGCTGAGCACGGTGGATGAAAGACTAGGACTCCAAGATCTTTCCCTTGAAATTTCAAAGGAAAATCCTTTTGGAAAGATTGAGAAGAAGCATGTTCCATGCAACACATACAATGACTCAGGGTGCAACTGTGTGTAGTAGTTATGGTCTACTGAGTGGAAATCCATTCAAGCATGCAGTCGATGTACCGAAGAATCACCCATTTAACAATGCCTGTACACAGTACCCACAACTCAAGAAGGCACCAAGTGGCTGACAGTTGATCCTACTAGTAGCACATTGTGCATGGAACCATCAGAGAGGATTATACGAGCCTATGTAGAAAGCATGAATGAAATGGAAGAGGTTCATCAACAAGTCTCCATTTTTGATGACCATTATGATTGAGGAAAGCTGAAAATCCTTGAAAGCTTCAAACAAGAGCCCCTAGAGCTCAAGTCCTTACCGGCCCACTTAGAATGCGCATTTTTGCAAAATGGAAAGTTGGTAATTATCAATGTCACCCTTGCTCCTAAACAAAAGAAAAAGTTGCTAAAGGTGGTGAACAAATGGGATGCTGTGTTTGCATGGTCATATGTTGAGTTGATCAAAGTTGATCCTAGGGTCTACCAACATCGGATCTATATTGACCCTACCATGAAGCCACTGAAACACCACAAAATTTTAGCTTAACACTTTGAAATAGGAATGAATCAAGCTCTTTCAGCATTCAAGAGGGAAAAACTTGTCTGAGGCATGGAACTCAAGTTAAGCCAGCTTGCTCATGCTATCAAGCTAGCTTGCCCTCAACATGACCAACCATGAAAGATTCCAAATCAAGTCAAAATGATCCTAAATTGAATGGGCAAGGCCTCCTCGGAGCCCATTGATGACTACTCCAAGTTTCAGCATGCAGAACCAAAGATTTCAAGTTAGAATCACACAAATCCTGCTACTCACGCTAAGGTCACGCTGCCCAGTGTGAGTACAGCATGACTACAGCTTGACCAACTTTCAGAGTCCTGAAACCAAGTTCAAATAGTTTGAATTTGAGCACGTGGACTCCCCTCGAGCTTCACTAATGTTCATTGTAGCTCCCAGCCTCCAGAACCTTGGAAATTAAGCTCAAAATCACATGATTTGTTTACTCATGCTGGGGTCACACTGTGGTCACATTGGAGTGTGAGCCCAGCATGACCAAACAAAAATAGGTTAAATCAAGTAGTTCCAAGCATAATTTTTAGCATCAACTCAACCCCCAAGATCAGGAAATAGTTCTACTTGTTTACATGCTCTAGAAAATCAAAATTCAGGCATGAAACATGGCATTTTGGCTTGGTCACGCTGGTGTCACGTTGACAGCATGAGCCTAGCTTGACCTGTCAAAAGTGGCTCAAATCAACACAAGGACACATTCAAATTTAGCATCTAGGTCACCCTGGAGAGAAGGCAGCAGTTGCACTTCAAAGAACAGGCGTCAGAGGTTAAAATTTAGCTCAAAATATGTCACTTCTAGTTGGTCATGCCTAGGTCACATTGGGGTCACACTAAGGTCATGCTGACAGCGTGAGCCCAGCTTGAGTTGCCAAAATGACTTGGATCAAGGCATCAACAGGCTCAGATTTAGCTTGCAGGTTATTCCCAAAGTTAGGTAGCAGTTACACTTGAAAGATAGGTCTTAAAAATTAAAATTTGGTGTGAAATGAACCATTCTAGCTTGCTCATGTCCAGCTCACACTAAGGTCACGTTGACAGCATGAGCCCAGCGTGAGCTGCCAAAAGTGGCCTAAAGCACTTCAGACACATGTTGAGGGCACGCTAGGACAAGATTAACACACACTGGCAATCTTGGTGAAGTAAAAAAAAAAATTTCTAGCAATAGCCAGGTCGTAGATCCAGGAGTTCCAAGCAAGCCAGAATCAAGATCTCTTGTTGTACATTTGTAAATTTTTCACATTTTTGAGCTAGTCAAGCTCTTACGCTACAAATCGTACATGGGCATAAGCTAGCTTGCACAAACTAGAACAGATTGTAAAATATAGTGCATCTGGTCTAGAGCGTAGTCTGCCCATGTACACCTATCATGCAATACATTTTTCATGGATCTCATAGCCATTGATATCATTCGCAAATCCTGCTCCAGAGCCTAGAAAAATGTATAAATACCCTATTCATTGACATAAACAATGAAGGGGGGTTGACAAAAATTTGAAAAAAGAAAACCAGCAATCCTGAGCTTGGATGCACGTGATTCCTAGCACCTGTGAACACCTCACATCACATCAGAGCTTAACGTTCAACTTGCAACGCAATTACGTTTTGACTAGTGCATATCTTGTTAATTAATACAACATTGTTCATTATTTTTTTTCCTTCTGTTGTGCTGTTCTGGTCCATTGTTTGCATTATTCCATTTCATTGCATGTTTCCACATACATTTTGATTACGTTTACACGCTATATTGCATGTTTACATTTCGTTACATCCCGTTCTCTCGTTTTACATTTCGTGAAGATAACCCTAGTGTAGGCCATTAGTGTACGCTCGGGGAAGTCCTTGGTTGATATACGTGTAGACCATCCAAGGCACTTTGCCTTTGTTTTTCCAGCTCACCCTCACGTGAAGGTAGGGTCATCTGTATCTCTCCAGAGATCTTTTGGCGTTTGTTTTCCTCCAGCCTTACACCGACGATTTTGGACAGTATAGAAATTGGTGCTAGAAGGAGGGCTAGCTTGCACATATGGAATATTCTCAAATCAAAGAAACATCACCCATTTCTGATCTTAATGCTGAAATATCAAATCCTGTGACTGCAACTAAACCCATAGTCGCCGTTGGAGAGATGAACCCTCAAGGGCCAACTCGCCAATCACTTAGGTTACAAGGAAAAGACCCCGCATATACAATTCTCACCCTGGAACAATACAACTTCATCTACGTAACGATTCAAGCTAACCTACCCATTGATCGCATGGAAATGGAAGAAAATGACATTATGAACTCATTTATAAGATAGGCCATAACTTTATCCCTTCAGCGTATGACATAATTCCCCTCTCTGAATCCCATCACAAACTCATATCCCAGCTGCTCATGGCAAGGAATCAAACCTTGTGGCAACCCACTGTAGAGCCTCAAAATGGAGATGAGGAAGATGATTTTGTGGCTCAATCTGAACATGGGAATTCGTACCACACTCTGAGTCCTCATACTTATGCAAATCCATTATTTCATCCTTTCATGGGAGAGGCTATGTCTCTTCATGTATTTACAAGCACTCAAGCACCTGTCCCTCAATAGGAAGCACCTACCCTCATTCCTACTTTCCCTACAGCCAATACCCAATTTAATATGCTCATCCCTGCTATTCCTCTGATTACCACTTTACCCTCCCTCTCACAAGGACAATCCCAACAACTCTCCTCTCAAGATAATATGGGAGCGACCTTCCGACCTCAAATAATTAGGATGCCATCCGTGATACCCGCTTCTACATCCGCCCATTACATACCACAAGTACAAATCCATGGAATGCCCTTCACTACTGCAACTCAACAGGTTTAGGGTGTTTCCTCACAACTTGTAACTGGGAAGTGGCTTGCACCTGTCATTCAACAACATCAACTGACTCATTACAACATACCACTCGTTACAATCCCATCCATGAATGTCCCTCAAGTACAACCATCAACAACCCTGCAATCATCTTTCCCACAAATCACACAACAATCTAACTATTATCATGCTTAATCTAATCAACCAGCTAGTCCACCTAATGCCCAAGAATGGGTAGAGGCTAGAAAAATGATGCAAGCATTGACCGATGAGGTAAAGTACCTCAAAATGGCAAACACTGAAGAAGTCAAGGTGATGGATTTTTATTAGGATGATCCGATTAGCTCTTCAGTGCCACCATTGACTCTACCAAAAGGAATTTCATTGTCATAGTTGACCAAGTATAATGGAGAGGGAGATCCAAATGCTCACATAATGACATTCTGATTAGATTTTTTGTTACTCCAGGCCTGGCCTCATGCAATCCTGTGTGTATTTGCCATGTCCTTAACTGGAAGAGCCTTAGACTGGTACCAATCCTTACCATGTAACTTCATATCGTCTCTAGAGGATTTGTTACATCAATTCGTTACCCGTTTTAAGTATAACCTAAAACTTGAAGCCACACTAGACAGTCTAATCCAAATAAAACAAGTGCCATTAGAGCCCGTACAAAAGTTCATCCAAAGATGGAGCACTGCCCTTAACAAAATTCACGAGCCTATCCCGGAATTGTATTTACTTACAATCCTCAAGAGCACTGTGAATGATTTTGTTAAGTTAAAACTCTATTATCTGAATGCTCGCACTTTGAGTCAGGCATTTGTCCAAATCAAAAACATAGAAGAGGTAGTGCAGACAAGTCATGACCTAGCTTACCTAACTTTCAAAAGCCAACATATGAAAAATGATAAGGAAAAGTCTAAAACAATAGTCGCAACAGTGGCAGAGACATTTCGACCCAACAATGCAGGGCAAAAAAGGAAAGAACCCATCATCCCCACTAGTCATGAAAGAACTGCTCCTACACCTACACCTGAACCCTCCTCTGCCCAAACTGATAACACAAGTCACACTCATACCTTCGAATGAAATGACCCTACCCAGTACATGCCCTTACCCATGAAGCCTTCACAACTACTGGACCAATTGCTGAAAGCTAGGATGATTCAACATAAGCAGATGTCTCCTGCAGCATCTCAAAGACATGATAGATACTATGAGTTGGTTAAAAATCCAACGTTGGCAACAGCTAATGAACCCCCTGTTCCAAGAGGTTTTAGGTTAGACAGATTCTGTGAGTATCACTAGTGATGTGGACATGGAACCGATTACTGCTTCACTATAAAATAAGACATACAACGTATGATTGATAGAGGTGAGATAGTCTTTGATGAAGCTAACCTAGTAAGACCTTAAAATCAGTCTATGGGGGTCTACAAAGACCCTCTTAATACCAAAGAGGCGCCCTATGTGATTAACACCATCCATATTGGAAATGAACAAGACGTCCCATGAAATCCTTTTGTGATTCATGCGCTTGCTGAAACTATGTCTACACTAACACCTCCACAAGTCCCTTTTGCAACACATACACCTCCTATGTTATGAAAAGCATCGTAAACCTGACCTGTTCCATTCGTAATCCAAGTGCTGAAATAGTTCGATGTGCCACCCCCAATAGTTCCCTCGTGACCCTCATGAGAACGCCTCGCTGATAGACTGACTAGGGAACATTTGAAAAAATAACATCATGGTCATGAGTTAGGATCACCAAAGCCCACACTGTTGAATGCTGTCCCTATGGTTCCAGTTACTGATCAGCCTAGCACGAGTCATCAAGACAAGAACTCGGGAGTGTCCAATGTCCCAAACCTAACAGCTGCAGTTAATAAGGAAAAAACTCTTCCACAAGAGATACAAATGTTGGGTCAAATGGATAAAGTATCGACAGATAAAAATATTCCAAACAACAAAGACTTGGACAGTGCCCTGGCCTAGGTTACATAGGCCTTAAAACAAAAGAACACCTCTCTAAGCCTATATGACCTAGTAATGACCTCCTTGGTGCATCGGGAAGCTCTAGTGCATATGTTGACTTCAATCCCTATTAGTGAAGATCTTCCTGCAAATGAACCATCCATTTACGCTGTGTTGTCTCCACATCAAGAATCGAGAATCACATCTCTTGAATTTCATGCCAATGACATTAAACAAGACGAAAAACCGGGAGAGGTCACTACCACCCCTATGTTTATAATGATACAAACTAACCAATTTAAGATACATAGTGTACATGTGGATGACAGAGCAGCAACAAATGTAATACCTTTTCCCATCATTGAAAAACTAGGCCTTGCGGAACAAATACAACCAACAACAACATCATTCTTGAAATCTTTCAATGGTTCCCGTGTCATGGTAAAAGGCATGATTACCTTGGATTTCATAGCAGGGGACCGATTCCCCACATCGGCCGAATTTGTAGTCATTGATGAGATGCCAGGATTCAATCTGATTTTGGGATGACCTTGGTTAGCTCAACTAAAAGCCATATCATCGTCGATCCATTAAGAAATTCACCTACCTTATGAGGGCGGTGAAATCGTCATACACGGGGATGCGGCAACATCACTTACTTCCTCACATGTAGGAACAAACCAAGGATCAGAGGTTGAACTCGCCGAACCTAAGCAAGACACCACTAGTGAAACCCTAGACATTGGTCAATCTCCAACCCATGACCTTCCTAAAACAGAAAAAGCATTAGAAGATGCAGACATAGGAGCCATTCTCGTGGATGTCCCTTGGTTTGAACTACCCTTTGACATATCTAGCAAGTGGGATGGTGAGTACAAGATTATGCCTACACATCCCACCCTTCATAACAAGTTGCAAAAATTAAAGAGACAAATCAAAAACTGAGACAAACCATTACGCATTTGGAATGATGTTAAACTACCAAATGTCTGCAATGACGTTAAACTAGCCATGATCAGAAATGGCCGGTTCCTTTTAAAATTCACCGAAACAACTACAGTCTCCTCCTTTTCTTTGACAAAGATGCAATAGTCCATCATGACTTTAAACTAATGCGTGTAGCCCAAAATGGCTTTAAAATAGATCACAGTACATTACCAATTTACCAAAATCCTGCCATGTCATTATCGTTTACATTTCACAATTTGCGATTTCCATTTATCTTATATTTACCGTTTACGATTCCACTTTACATTTACGTTCATAAATAAACTTGAAAAAGTAAAAAAAAATATATAAATATATGTAATACGGAGTGTTAACATGGAAATAGGATGACAAAATACTACACCATGATCATGTTACATTTGTCTTCACCTATTCCAAAAACAACAAAACAAGCTGAAAAAAAAATTGATAAAGAAATGACAAGACTGACGAGACTAACAAGCCAAATCATGCATTGGTATTAGGAGGGGGCTGGTCCCCAAACTCCTCTATGTCATTAGCTCCCATCGCACTAGGGCCAGCCTCACCACCACCATGTCCCTATCACAAAAGAAAAACAAAACAACAAAATAAGTAAACACAAACAAACGAATTAAAAGAGAAAAATACTAAAAAGGAAAATATGATTAAAAGTAATAAAACAATACAAGATTAAAACACTCATATGAGAAGAAGGCCTGAGATTAGCTTCCAGGCATTGTAGAATCTCCTCTTCGGGCACACAAGCCTAATCTTTCTCAAGTTCGAGGTCGATATTGGCCAAGGTTTTACCCTTGTCCATTGAAGACCAGGAAGGGTGCTCAAGAGAAAACATACTTGTTGAAGCTTCCCCAGAGGCCATGGTAATGGTTCTCTCAGGAGACCCCTCCACTTCTATACACTCAACAAACTTTTTATAGGAAGAGCGTAAGCCTAACCCCTCCACGAACATCTCCAACCGATGACGTTCAACTGATTCCTCCTTCAACCACTTTTTGTATTGATGTTTGTCATCTTTCTGATCCTGGCCCCATTTACCTACTTTGGATGCAAAGGATTTCCAGTCATGGCACTTCCTATTCACTAAATCCATCTGGGCCCTCTATTTGGCCAGATCTTGAATCACCTGCACCTTACTATTCAAGCCTACCCAATAACGTGCATAGGTGATCTCGGATGTACGCCAGGTACTATCACCAGCCAATCTAGTAGAGGTAAAATGATAATGGGCTTGCAGGTCATTCCTCTCCTCTATCACCTTCCCTAGATTTTCCTTCAATGATTGAATTTCAACCCATAAGTGTTCAATTGAGCACCTGCAGGTCCAGAGAGACTTGGCATTAGGAACAACACAACTCGAAATCGCATCATAAATCCCTCTTGGGATCTACTCAATATCTTTGGATAATTCTGGGAGACCATTAATATGGGTAGCCTCGAAAGGACTCCATTGAAGCTTTGCACCTACAAGTACAAACATTACACATATGAGCTAATAAGAGATCGCCAATAGAGGCAAAAGCATAATGAACTCAGGAACTTAGTATAAAGTACATACCTAATTCAGGATGAGCATGTTGCAGACAAGCAACAACATCGTTGACAATGCCAGTAACAAAGTCTACTTTATTGGGCATCTTAGGCCACGGCCTCAATCGACCAGTGGATGTTGAATCTATATTGGGAGGCACCTCAGCTGGGGCCTATAACTCCAACAAATCTGCCTAAGATGCATATGCTTCAGGCACTTCGACATCCATTTTTGATATTAGGAAGAGTCATGATAATCAAAACAATGTACAAAACTAAGAAGATAAAAAATGTGGATAAAACTAACAAAACGTACCAAGCGACCCTTTACTGGTCAGTTCAAGCAGATCACCAAGGTGTAAAGACCCATCAAAGAAACTGTCAAAAACCCTTCTCCTCGCTTGAATGCTTAAGAGCATCTAAAGCCTTAGCAAGTGTCACCCCCATGGTATTTGTTTCATCCTCTTCCTGTAAGATGGGAATAGCCTCAACTGCTTCTTCTCTTTTTTTCTCCTTTTCATCACACCTAGTGATAACCATTTCAGGCTCATCCATTTGAGCTAATTCTTCCCTTTCCCTCTTGGGGGTATCCTCTGTTAACACCAATAAATCTAAAGTTACCATGACATCATAGGTATGCATATTTAAGTAAGCAAACAATACTTGATGAGTGGCGAGGTACCCCTACACTCAACCATATGAAACGAGCGTAGCACAAGAAATCCGGTCGAACTCTGCAGACTAAATGCCTAAATGCCCCATGGAACACTTGGGGTTAATGTTTGTTGTCTTCCCAGACTTACTTGTTGTTGTCACGGTGTATGGTTAAGTAAGTCCGAGGTATATGATTTTTTTGGTCTTTTATGGTTTTATGTCTTCTACGCTAAGAGAAAAGGGTTGAGACACTAACTAACTCTAACTAATGTCCTAAGTCTAAATTAACTAGCATCAGCATCCGTTCCCACTTACCGTACACACCCTGAACTATGCAACTGTGGCTAGCAAACGCTAATCATTATTGGGATCACCACATGTAACGCACATGCTCGAAGTGGTCATACTGAGGCACCTAACTAGCCTAAGTGTGATGAGCAGCTGATTCCTTGACTAGCCGTACACATCCGTAGATGCTCGTAATCAAGTCGTACTCGTCCCACATTCTAGGAGATAAGGGGGAGAGAATCTAATCGCAATGAGTAGCCGATTCCTTGGTTAGCCGTACACATTCGTCAATGCTTGTAACCAAGTCGTACTCATGCCGTGCTAACAACAGGTAATAAATAACATGTAAGAAATAACAAATAATAAACCTATTCCATGCACTGCAAGGTTTATCCACAAAGCTCGTCTTTATTGCCGTACAAAACTTGTGTTTAGGTACAAAGTTTCTCGAATAAAAAATCGTTCACTTGGGGACTCCTACTGCGGGCACATGGAAAATATTCTATTTCTGGGATGATCAATCTGCCAGAGCTTCGCTACTTCTAGCCTAGGATGCGAAATGAGGGGGAGTGCTACCTCTTCTTTATAGATTTGGCGGCAGACCGCGATATCGCGTATGCGATATCACAGGGGATGACGCGATATCGCGTACGTGATATCACATGGGATGCCATATCACAACGGCCACGATATTGCGTACATGATATTGTGGTGCATGCGATATCGCGTCTCATCATACCGCCATGACTGAATGAAAACTCGTCCTCGAGTTCCTTACAATAATATCAGGTAGGTATGGAATTATTGAGGGAAATGGAACTAATGGGATGACATGTGAAGGGATCATTATTACAAGACTTGACAAAACTGGTGTTCATGAAAACAAGGGTGAAAACCTTATTACAATGACATCAGGCCTTTGTTGGCAGCTGAGAGAGAAAAAGAAAAAAGTGTTGCTGCTGCCAATGCCAAAATTGCACCTTCGTTGTCCATCCGTAAGTGCACCATCGATCTTGCTCCTTGCATAGCTACTTCTAGCACGGCTCCATTCTAAGTGTTTGCTCCAGATCCAATCCATTGTTTGCATGTCCGCCATCTACACACACAACACAATCATATATTAGCAAGGGTAATTGAATCATCATATAATTGATACCTTGCTTTGGTGTAAACTCATTGGCTAGGTTGTGGTATGGCTGATATGGATCTGGGAATATGTGACTGATGATTACCGAAGGTGTAGGGGTTAGGAAGAAAATCAAAAAATTTCAAGGTAGGGAGAAAATCGAAAAAATTAGGCCCCGTACCTCGATGACTAATCGCGAACCTCCAGTAGCGTTAGAATGGAGAAAGAAAAGGAGTAAGAAAGATAGATAAAAAGGGACAACTATGGCATCGATGAAGTGGATGTCAAGATGGAAATGAACAAAAATAAAATTAATTGCAAAATGTTAAGGAAAAGAATTTAACTAAGGCTCCAAATAGGAATGTCAGTGGGTCCTCCCCAAAGCAGGCTCATGCCCTTAATGCCCT
>MNCI01036870.1:44207-75082 GCA_015680685.1 Gnetum montanum
CGTACACATCCGTAGATGCTCGTAATCAATTCGTACTCGTCCCACGTTCTAGGAGATAAGGGGAAGAGAATCTAATCACGATGAGTAGCCGATTCCTTGGTTATCCGTACACATTCGTCAATGCTCATAACCAAGTTGTACTCATGCCACACTAACAACAGGTAATAAATAACATGTAAGAAATAACAAATAATAAACCTATTCCATACACTGCAAGGTTTATCCACAAAGCTCGTCTTTATTGCTGTACACAACTTACGTTCAGGTACAAAGCTGCTCGAATAAATAACTGTTCACTTGGGGACTCCTATTGCAGGCACATGGAAAATATTCTATCTCTGGGGGGATCAATCTACCAGAGCTTCACTACTTCTAGCCTAGGATGCGAAATTAGGGGGAGTGCCACCTCTTATTTATAGATTTGGTGGCAGACCACGATATCTCGTACGCGATATCGTAGGGGACGACGCGATATCGCGTACATGATATCACATGGGATGTGATATCATGACGACCGCAATATCGCGTACATGATATTGCGGTGCATGCGATATTGTGTCTCATCAATACTTAAAGGAAAAAAAAACTTACCCACTCTTGGAAAGATGAATCAAATCTTCTTTGCCCTTGGTGGTCTGACCTCCATAGCAAGTTCTATCAAATGCTCAGCCCTTTTCACCTTAGCCTTGGCTTTCCTAATAGTCTCCTGAATGAAGTGCTTAGCTCTCCTAATAGTTGTATGTAGTTTAGATGGTTTGAACCCCAAGCTATCACATGAATGGTGGGAACAACTGGTTGCACCCCCTATTGTGACAAAGACTGATTCCTCGA
The DNA here is from genome assembly GCA_015680685.1 of Gnetum montanum. Taxonomy (NCBI): domain Eukaryota; kingdom Viridiplantae; phylum Streptophyta; class Gnetopsida; order Gnetales; family Gnetaceae; genus Gnetum; species Gnetum montanum. Next base: position 45,039 of record MNCI01036870.1, read on the forward strand.
TGCTGTCATGTGGATCTTACGATCTGGTAGTGTTAAATAGATGACAGATCCAGGGGCGAGACAACTGTGAATGATCCCTCAACACATAATGATTATCCCCATAAACCACTAAGAACTCAGCGAACGTACAGAGATAGCCCGCGAAAAAGGCAAAGGTAAAGTGGGATTTAGCATCAACATTGGAACATAGCCTAATGATCTCTCCACATAGACCTAATACAAGGAATGGTGCCGAATTGTAGCACATACCAGTCTCCAAGACTGAGCGCATAACACATGCAGACTTAATCCCAAGACTTCTTGCTTGGGAAAGAGACTTAGGAAATGCTCGTGCTCTAAAGAGTGAGTACAAAAAATTTACCTCTGTCAAGCGCATATAAGTTTGCATGGAAAAACCCTTAGCACCCCATGGTACACCTAGCCAGTCTTCAAGTTCCTTGATCACATGGCCTTCTGTTGTCCCTCTATCCACCCCCACCTTAGCACCATCCACTGGTACCCCGAAAAGATTAGAAAAGAATTTGGCAGTTAGGTGGAAAGACACCTTAACTCCCCGAACTTGTGTAGTAAAATAGGAGACATCATCGTTAAAAGAGTCAACTATGGCAACCATTTCGGTCATGGGAAACGTTAGGAGTCAAGGAAGTAAATAAGTCCAGCAAGCCCGCACTGGCCAGATGACTAATGATTTTTTCAGGTGCCTTCTTGTGCAGCCACCATTGTGGCTCCTCTCTCTCTCCAAACTTCATAAAGAGAGTAGCTACAGTGTTCCCGGATATGATGGTAACCTGATCAAGGGAAATGACCATTGTAGAAAAGACAAAGGAGACATTGAGTAGAGAGTAAGAATATGATAAGAAATGAAGTGACAAAAATGAAAACCAAGCCTAGAACACAACCATTTACCGTTAGCAAATCGAGTAGGCACAATGGTTGCAAGATCAACCGTTTGAGGAAAAACAGATTTATTAGGAGACTAATCCTCATGTAGCCAGCCACGAACTTGACAACATTCAAAGGCCCTAGAGAATTGCCTAGGATAACTGGTAATAGCACCCTTGGTCTGATCTAGCACCGTAGCACGAAGAGTGGGGCCCATCATGAACACCTCCAAGGTTGCACGCATTAAGGCAAGTCCACTATCATCCTCATGCAATCCATGCTCAGCAAAATGGGGCCTATGAAAGAAAAAGTATTCATGCGTAAAAAATTATACAACGTTAAAGGAACCAAAGTTAATACAAGTAGAAAAGAGCATACTTGTCTACTCTGTATAATATTCCAGGCAGATTTTTGAATAGTGTATGTACACGACAGGCTAGAAAAACTGTGCTACTACTGTTGTAATGGATGTAATATGGCAATCCCCACACACGGGTCAAAGGACGTGTAGATCTAGGACCTTCAGGAGCATCCCCCTCGACTATATATGGTCCCTCAGCTATGTCAACAACAAAAGCTAACATGCCTTATGTTGAGCCAGGCAACATGGTCTCAACAATATCATGAGTCAGTTGCTCACTCAAATGAGACCATATGACAATGTTGAAATTCTACAAAATAAATGATAAAAATGCACCAACATTCGGACGAAACCATATTACATGCACCCCGATCCATGTGTCATAACTAGGCAGGTTTGGTTTCAAAGGGCCAAACCAAGATAGCATACGAACAAGTTCGACCACAAGGAGAAAGGTCACCTACATAGAAACAGAATGTTAGGTAAGTAACTTAAAATATATAAAACATATAAATTAAAAAAAAATAAACCTAACAAGTGAATAACATTCAACACACACACAAGATCACCCCATGAGACAAGAACACTAGTATTCTTTTGGTGTATTTAACACTCGCTGGGGGACATTTAATAAATTCATTTCATAGTAAACCAAAAAACAAGTGTAAATAAAAAACATGCATATTCCCTGTCTAACCCAAGAAAATAAAAAAATGAAAGGGTACAAATAACCAGCAACACTGAATGAATAAGTTAGTCACACGCCAATTCCAGGGAACTCATATTATAGTGCACATTATAGTAAAAGTGACAAGGGAACTCATTCAGAATGCAGCTCACACTGCAACCCACAAACACGGCTCACAATGCAGCTCACGCTACTATTCATAATACATAGCTCACGCTACAACCCATGTAAAGACACAACTTACGTTGTAGAAGCAAGTAATGCTAGGGGGTAACTCACACTACCCACACAAAAATCACAGCTTCCCTGGGGCACTCAAGCCTAGGAAAAAATTAGTGTCCCTAGGGCACTCACGCCCAGGAAAAAATTAGCATCCTTGGGGAACTCATGCCTAGGAAAAAATCAGCTTCCTTGGGGCACTCACACCCAGGAAAATCAACAAAATTAATTTTCCTAGGGCACTCATGAAAATCGACAAAAATCGATTTTCCTGGGGTGCTCACACCATGTTCTCCCCACTCAACAAAAATAGTGCCCCCTCAAACCCTGCGCCCTCATCACTCATGCTGGGCATCCCTAGGTTGCTCACGTTGGGCATGCCCTGGGTTGCTCATGCTCAATCCACGCCAACTGATCATCCAAAAATAAAAACTGTTAATAGGCTTTGGCATTCCTTGGTCACTAGGGCACACACGTGCCCCTGTGACTCATGCTAGGGCACATAAACACCTTGCAATATAACTCACAGCCTCGTCACTCATGCTAGGCATGCCCTGGGTTTGATCCTTACACTACTAACCAATCCTTATGCTGCCCATACTCAGGTCATCACACAGCAACCACAAAAATGGTGAAACTCAAAACCTTGGAAATGCCCCTAACACCTGAAATGCACAACAATGAGAAAACCACAATACAAACCCCAAAATCCAGAAAAATTTTCACTTCGAAACATAGCAAAAAATGGCAGTCCTAATGGCTTACACTGTGCTTGCACTACAATAGCATGCCATGGAAGAAGAACAAAAGAAAAACATACATGCATAGAGTCCCTGTCCATGATGAAATCTTGGGTTGAGGAAGGCGTTGAAGTAGTTTTTCACTCTCGTCCGTGAACGATAAGTCGGCCTACTTCTTCCCTTTGTGTTGGCTTGTTTTCTCTTTCCCCTTCATCATTGTTACTCACACTCGTGCTACTAACGCTCTGTACCATGCTCACACTACCCTGCCAACACTTCCTGTAACTCACACTACCCTCTGTAACTCATGCTGCACTGCGCACCCAGTTAGTCACGCTACCAACACTAACTCATGCTACGTCCTTTTTGAATTCCTTTGGCATGCCTGATTCAGTTTAGCTCACTTTATTTCCTCTCTCTTCTATTTTAATTTGTTGTTCCTTATTTATTTATTTATTTTATTCTATTTTATTTTATTTATTACTCACTTTGTTTCCATTTTCATGTTCTCATGATAGTTTTTTTTTATGAAGTAAGGCATAAACAAAAAAAAATAAAAAACATGAAGACCAAAAATCTATGAAACCATGAACATCATTACATCATTATTTACATGAAACGTGAATGCCATGGATGGCCCGGTATAGCCTAAAACTGCCATTACATTCCACAATTTCATTACACTAATCATCTACACTTAAAAACCTTCCTCATCAAGAAAATCTTGCTCACTTTACGCCTGGTTTAAATTGGCAGGAACAAGCATATGGATAGGAAGAACCTCTTTTCAATGTTGTCTATCAATGGACCTCATGGGGACATAAAAAGAACGATTAATCTAGAATCCTTGGATCTAGACTCATCTACTTATGTTAATTTCGTGGCATCCACTCAAGAAACATCAGACTGCTTGAGGGTATGACTAAAAATTTGGACTTAGAAGCTGACAACATCACTGAAGATTCTCTCGTTGAAGTCCCCATCACTATGTCTAGTGGTGAAGTTAAAAAATTTAAACTGAGTACTCTACTAAATCCACAACTTGCCAATGACATTACACAAGTGCTGAAGAACAACATCAAAACATTTGGTTGGTCATATACCAATATGCTGGGACTGGACCCTCAAATCATCCAGCATAACATCATCCTCAATGAAAAATTTAGACTAGTAAAGTTAAAATCATGAAAGATCAAACCTGAGGTAGCATTGGCAGTTCGTAACGAAATCATAAAGCTCTACCAATCTCGTTTCATTCGAGCTGTTAACTATGCCGATTGGGTATCCAACATTGTTGTAATCCCTAAGAAGAACGACAACATTCGCATATGCATTAACTTTCGTGATTTCAACATAGCCACTATAAAGGATGACTTCCCATTACCCAGTATTGATCAACTTGTTGACTCAACTTCTGGGCATGCATTGTTATCCTTTATGGACGGATTCTCAGGATACAACCAAATCAGAATCAACCTAGAACACCAACTTAGGACAACCTTCATGACACCTTGGGGCACGTTTTGTTATACATTGATGCCATTCAGTCTCAAAAACGTAGGTGCCACATATCAACAAGCAATGAAATATATATTTAGCGATTATATGCTTGATTCGCTTAACGATTATGTAGAAGACATTGCAGTCAAGTCCAAAACAACTGAGCAACACACAAAAGACCTAGACTTGGTACTCAAACATTGTCTCAAATACGACCTTAGACTTAACCCAAAGAAATGAGTCTTTGGGGTTAAAATGGGCAAAATGCTTAGATTTGTAGTCTTAGAAATAGGGATACGAGTAGACCCCGATAAGGTTAAAGCAATAACTAGCATGCAACCACCTAAGAACCTTACCGGGGTATGCGGCCTACAAGGTAGAATACAATTCATTAGACGTTTTATCACAAAATTGATGGACAAATTGAAACCCATGTAGCATTTACTGCAAAAGAATCTTCATTTTCAATGGACCTAATAGTGCCAAGAAGCCTTTGAGAACATAAAAATGGAGCTGGCTCAACTACCAACAGTTCATCCCTCGCAAAGTGATAAACCTTTTTACATCTACCTCACCACATTCGATTCATCTATTGCGTCTATGCTTTGTCAAAAATGAGAAGATGGAATCGAGATCCCCATTTACTATTTAAGCCATGCCTTAGTTTCCTATGAACAACGATACAACGACATGGAAAGGTTATGTCTTGCCCTTGTATTTTCCATAAAAACATGGTGACAATACCTCTTCTACAATCAAGTCAATATCATTTGCAAAGACAATGTGCTTCAAGTTATCACCAAAAACATCTATGAATCAAGTAGGATAGCTAGATGGAAGGCGATGATTGTAGAGTTTAACCTACGCTATGTTGCTCAATCCTCCACTAAGGGTCAAGCAATAGCCAATCAGTTGACTGCATCACCAACACAAGATTAGGTGACAATCAACCCCAAATTCCCTGATGAGAATATTAACAACATAGACACAGTGCCCGATAACTATGATGCAATCTTGTACTTCTATGGAGCATCCACCTCTCGAGGAGGAAGTGCTGTAGTCATCATAATGTATCCCTCTAGAGAAATTTGCCCCTTTTCCTATCGAGTAAAATTCCCTTGTACCAACAACGTGGCAGAGTACGAAGGTCTTCTTAGAGATCATATAGTAGCACTAACTTTGAGAATCACACGTCTTGTAGTTCAAGGTGACTCACAACTAGTAATCAATCAAGTCACAGAGGTCTACGCATGTAAAGCTTCTCACTTACAACCATACTGTGATCTGACTAAACACTTGCTAAAAGAATTGATCAACATAGATGTGCAACATATTCCTAGGAACGAAAATACCATCACTGATGCACTTTCTACACTAGCCTTGAACATGACGCTTGAGATGTTCCATGTGTTGCCTAGTTCTATAACAAATTATGCCAAACCTGTAACTGATGCCCTTGACAAAATACCCATAGCATCTGTTATTACTACACAAGCAATAGAATGGTATGATGACATAAAAGAGTACCTTCTACGAGGTGAACCACCACAACATTTGACTAGTGCTGAAAAAGATGCAATGCAAAAATGCTCTCAGAAATATGCATTAATAGGAGACACCTTGTGTCACAGATCCTATGAAGGTATTCTATTAGTGTGTGTTAGTAGCATCAATGACAAAACAATCATGGAACAGGTTCACGAAGGACTCTGCAGAGGGCATATAGCACCCAAAGCAATCGCAACGAAAATTAGATGTTTGGGCTACTACTGGCCACACATGGAGTACGATTTCTTCTCGAGGGTCAGGAAATGTAACATTTTCAAAAGGAATGGTAACCTAATACATGTGCCACCTAATGAGTTACATACTGCACAAATCACATGGCCATTCCAAAAATTGGGAATAGACATCATTGGGCCGATAACACCATCATTGTCAGCGGGACATAACTTCATCATCACCGCAACCAAATATTTCACAAAATGGGTAGAAGCTATACCCCTTAGGAAAACCATGTCTAAACATGTTTGCAATTATATATTATAAAACATCGTGACTCGCTTTGGTATCCCGATGACCATAGTCACCGATAATGGGCCACAGTTCAGCAGTATGGATACTAAAAGCTTCTGTGAAAGCCTAGGTATTAAACACTTGTTTTCATCACCATATCACCCACAAATAAATGGTCAAGTAGAGTCTATGAATAAAATGATCATCATGGTGCTCAAAAAGATGTTGAATCAAAGCAAGAGACGATGGCACGAATAGTTAATCTATGCATCATATAGCCTTGTATACGGGTCTGAACATCCAACAACACATCTACAACACATCAAACATCCAACAACACATCTATAACACATTGAACATCCAACAACACATCTATAACACATCGAACATCCATAGGTAAGACACCATATAGCCTTGTATACGGGTCTGAAGCTATGTTACCTTTGGAGTTACAGATAACACTCTCTAGCCTCCTCGATGAAGGTCAGAACAACGAGCTATGCATTGTTGACCTTGACTCAATGGAGGAGGAAAGAGCACGAGTGCTTGATCAAATCGAATGGTACCAGAGACAACAACAGCGATGTCATTAACACGATCCACATAAGCGGCCAATTAAGGAAGGTGACCTAGTTCTCAAGGCGGTCGACGAACACTCAAACAAATTCTCAGCTAACTAGGAAGGGCCTTACTTAGTTGCCAAGGCATACGATAATGGGGCATTCAAACTCACCAACATGAAAGGAAACGAGTTCACCAATCCTACAAATCATGTGTACCTAAAACCATTCTACATCTGATGAGCTTAAGATACGTAATGGTCCTGGAATCATGACCTAAAACTGATACCACAGAATGGTCCTGTCATCATGACTTAAAATTGATACCACAGAACGGTCCTAGCATTATGACCTAAAACTGATACCACAGAATGGTCCTGGCATCATGACCTAAAATTGATACCACAGAATGGTCCTGGCATCGTGATCTAAAATTGGCACCATAGAAAAGTCCTAGAGCTATGACTTAAAACTGGCACCATAGAACAGTCCTAAAGCTATGACTTAAAACTAGCACCACAGAACATCCTAGCGTCATGACAATAAATCGACCCCATAGAACTCTATCTAGTATGACACTAAATTTCCACGCTTGTTCACCAGAGTCCACTAAGACTATAAACTAACTTGCCTCTTCATAGTTCGCCACGACTATAAACTAGCACTGCACCATCTACTTTGATGCTAAACTGGCATCGTCCAAGGGGGTTATGACGTGAAACTAATCCATAATAGTTCGCTAAGACTATAAACTGGTGACATCATTAACAACCTGACATCATTTAAAAAGACATGCTGCTGCAGTCGGCTGTACATGCTCACTAAAAAAAAACCTGCCGCCTGATTCATCACATTGACCTTCATAAAATTGATGCTGTTCAAAGATTATGTTTTCCTTAAAAATTCCACATGATGGCTTCGTTCCATCAGCTACATTCAAGTTTAAAGTATTTAGCTAATTGAATCATTTGTGGTTTTCTTGCCCCTTTGGAGTTGTGTTTGTAGGATGACATGCCTGAGGCGTTCATGCATAGATGCACTTCATCATGACGACAAGGTATCACATTCTTCTTGATGCTCATGACTGGGCTAATCAATCCGTTCATAAGTACATTCCCAACTCCTGATGCATTCCCTATTCTTCATCATGTTCTCCTTGCCCTATTGAGTTACATTCCCTTGATACAATATTCATCCCAAAACTCTTGATGCACTGTTGCACATTGTGATTCTCTAAGCAGTTGCAACACAAAACACAATGCATAGCACATGAAACAAATGCAAGCGCATGAGCACGAGTACAACATTAAAAGCAAGTTTTTTTCAAAAAAGAGAAAAAATTCAAAAAAGAGAAAAAATTCAAAAAAAAAAAAACAAAAAAAAAGAAAAAGAAAAATGCATGGAAAATATCTTTATGACCCCATTGACATCATAGACCAAAGGTTGTTGGCTCTTCTCATACAAGCCCCAGGCGAGAAGGCAATTATCTTGCAAAAACAGCTACACTCATGTCTCAAATGATCATAGTATACATCATCGCATGGCTTTGGCTGTTTACAGAGGGCTCCCTTAAACATGGCACAAGGGTCCTGTTTCTCCAAAGAATGCACCTCCAATGCCTTGGTTGCAAGTCTGTTATATATTGGCTATTGACAAGGGCCAAAAATTAGCTCGTTCACATGAGAGCATTCCTCTCCCGTAGTTAAAACAACGACACCCTTTGATCAATCCCTAATCCCCTCAGTTACAACCTTCTTTCCCTAAACTGAATTCCCTTCCATCCAATGTACTTTTGAATGCAATGCAATGACATCTAGCCAGGGGCCGACGGATAATGCTTGGTACTTGGTTGTTCATGGTGTTTTGTACTTCTTTGTCGACACCTCTTAGGTAGATTCCTATAGACGTCAAAAAAGAGGGACCAATGAAACACCACAAAATTTTAGCTTAACACTTTGAAACAGGAATGACTCAAGCTCTTTCAGCATTCAAGAGGAAAAAACTTGTCTAAGGCATGGAACTCAAGCCAGCTTGCTCATGCTATCAAGCTAGCTTGTCCTCAACATGAACAAACCTGATAGATTCCAAATTAGGTAAAAATGGTCCTAAATTGAACGGGCAAGGCCCCCTCAGAGCCCACTAATGACTACTCAAAATTTCAGCATGTAAAACCCAAGATTTCAAGTCAAAATCGCATAAATCCTACTACTCAGGCTGAGGTCACGTTGCCTAGCGTGAGTACAACATGAGTACAGCTTGACCAACTTTCAAAGCCCTAAAACCAAGTTCAAATAGTCTAGATTTGAGCACATGAACTCCCCTCGAGCTTCACTGATGTTCATTGCAGCTCCCAGTCTCTAGAACCTTGGATTTTAAGCTGAAAATCACATGATTTATTTACTCACATCTAGGTCATGTTGATATCATGCTGGAGTGTGAGCCCAGTGTGAACAAATAAAAATAGGTTAAATCAAGCAATCCTAAGCATAATTTTCAGCATCAACTCAACCCCCAAGGATAGGCAATAGTTCTACTTGTTCACAGGCTCTAGAAAATCAAAATTTGGGCATGAAACATAGCATTTTGGCTTGGTCATGCTAGGGTCAAGCTGAGGTCACGCTGATAGCGTGAGCCCAGTGTGACCTGTCAAAAGTGGCTCAAATCAACACAAGGATAGACTCAAATTTAGCATCCAGGTCACCCTGGAGAGCAGGTAGCAGTTGCACTTCAAAGAATAGGCGTTAGAGGTCAAAATTCAGCTCAAAATATGTCACTTCTAGTTGGGCACACCCAGGTCATGCTGGGGTCATGCTGAGGTCATGCTGATAGCATGAACCCAGTGTGAGTTACCAAAATGACCTGGATCAAGGCACAAACAGGCTCAGATTCAGCTTGTAGGTCATCCCCAAAGTTAGGCAGTAGTTACACTTGAAAGACAGGTCTCAAAAATTAAAATTTGATGTGAAATGAACCATTCTAGCTTGCTAATGCCTAGCTCATGCTTAGGTCATGCTTAGGTCATGCCGATAGCGTGAGCCCAGCGTGAGCTACCAAAAGTGGCCTAAAGCACTTTAGACACATGCTGAGGGCATGCCAAGACAAGATCAACGCACACTGGCAATCTTGGTGAAGGAAAAAAAATTTCTAGCAGTAGCCAGGTCGTAGATCCAGGAGTTCCAAGTGAGCCAGAATCAAGATCTCTTGTTGTACATTTGTAAATTTTTCACATTTTTGACCTAGTCAAGCTCTTACACTACAAATCGTACATGGGTGTAAGCTAGCTTGCGCAAGCTAGAACAGATTCTAAAATACAGTACATCCAGTCTAGAGTGTAGTCTTCCCATGTACACCTGTCATGTGATGCATGGATCTCACAACCATTGATCTCATTCGCAAATCCTGCTCTTGAGCCTAGCAAAATGTATAAATACCCTATTCATTAACATAAATAAGGAAGGGGGGTTGGCAAAAATTTGAAAAAAGAAAACCAACAATCTTGAGCCTGGACGCACGTGATTCCTAGCACTTGTGAACACCTCACATCACATCGAAGCTTAACGTTCGACTTGCAACGCAACTATGTTTGGACCAATGCACATCTTGTTAATTAATACAACATTGTTCATTCTTTTTTTTACCTTCGGTTGTGCTATTTTGGTTCATTTTTTGCATTATTCCATTTCATTACATGTTTCTGCATACATTTTGATTACATTTACATGCTATATTGCACGTTTACGTTTCATTACATCCCGTTCTCTCATTTTACATTTCTTGATGATAACCCCAGAGTAGGCCATTAGCATATGCTTGGGGAAGTCCTTGGTTGATTTGCATGTAGACCATCCAAGGCACTCTACCTTCATTTTTCCAACGTGACCTCACGCGAAGGAAAGGTCATCTGTATCTCTCCGGAGATCTTTTGGCATTCGATTTCCTCCAACCTTATGCCGATGATTTTGGATGGTATAGCCAGGACATCAACGACAAAGGTGGTTAAACCCCAAATTGAAGCAAGTCGTCAAAGATGAAATCAAGCAGTTGCTCAAGGTGAGGTTCATCTATTCCATCATCGATAGTGAATGGCTCAGCCCACTCGTTATTGTGCCAAAGAAGGATGTCAAATGGAAGGTCTGTATAGACTTTTGATTGCTCAACATGGCTACCTTTAAGGATCACTTTCCACTCCCATTTGTGGACCAGGTGTTGGACACCATTGCAAGGCAACATTATTACAGCTTTTTGGATGGTTATAGTGGCTATAACCAAATCCAAATTATATTAGAGGATTAGGCCAAAATAATTTTCACAAGTCCATGAGGGACTTTCACATACAAGAAGATGCCTTTTGGCCTATGTAATGCACTTGCCACTTTCCAACGCCTTCTCCTCAGCATCTTCTCGCAGCAAATTGGCAATGGCATAGAAGTCTTCATGGATGACTTCTCTACCTATGGGATCATGTTTGAGCAAGCCTTGGACTACCTTGAGCAAGTTTTGAAAAGGTGTGTAGACACTAATCTACTGCTCAATTGGAAAAAAAAATCCACTTAATGATCTAAGAAGGAATTATGTTGGGGCATTGTATTTCACAGATAGGGATTAGCGTGGATCCTGAAAAGCTTAGGGTCATCCAAGGAATCACCTGACAACCTAGCACTGTAAAAGATGTGCGGTCATTCCCTGGACACAATGGTTACTGGCGCTTTATTGAAAATTTCTTGAAGATAGCCAAGCCATTGGTAGAACTCACAAAGAAAGATGCTCCATTCATCTAGACCAAGGAATGTAAATATGCATTCCAATTTCTTAAACAGAAACTCATAGAAACTCCAGTTCTACAGGCACTTGATTGGTCCAGGCCCTTCCACATCATAAAAGATGCATCCAATTATGCCTTGGAAGCCGTGCTTACATAGTGTGATGATAAAAAAATTCCATACTATATCCACTGTGGAAGCCGTAGCATTGTGGGTGCTCAGCTTAACTACAACACCACTGAAAAGGGGTTGATGACGGTGGTGTTTGCCTTGGAAAAATTCTAACACTATGTGCTTGGATACAAGGTGTTTGTGCATACTGACCACAGTGCTATCTGATTCTTGATGAACAAATCAACTGTGAGCCCCTGCATCATTTGGTGGCTGGTGATTATTCAAGAATTTGACCTTACCATGGAAGACCAGAAGGGGACTGAGAATGTGGTCACTGATCACTTGTCTCAGTTGCGATGGGATGATGTAGAAGAGGAGGAGTCCCTCTTTGACCAATTTCCAAATGAACTCCTCTTCGCGGGTGCTGTCGATTCGTAGGTGCCCAAGGAATCACCTTGGTTCAACCACATCCTCACCTACCCGATTACTCAAGAATTTCCAAAGGAATGGAACCATCAGTAGAAACAATAGTTTCTCCATAAGGCCAAGTGCTTCATGGAAATCAATGGCCACCTTTACAAGGTGTGCATAGAGGGTCTGGTTCGATGGTGTGTCCCTAATGATGATATGTTGTGCATCCTCCAAGATGCTCACAAGGGCCCTTGTGGGGGCCACTATGCTGGACACCGCATAGCCATTAAGATCTTGCTTGCGGGATATTACTGGCCCACAATCTTTAGGGATGGACAATGGTTTACCCACTCTTGTGAACGATGCCAGAGAGATGGTGGGATGACTGCACGGTTGGAGGGACCTCAACAGTGGATCAAATGACTGGATCCCTTCAACATCTGGGGCATCAACTTCATAGGGTCCATCACACCCCTATCCAACTGAAAGGAATACATCATCGTAGCTATGGACTACTGCACAAAGTGGGTGGAGGCAACAGCCATCATCAACTATTCTTCAAACACTACTACATGATTTGTCCAACAACAAATCGTCAATAGGTTTGGAGTGCCACATGCACTCATCTCTGATAATGGCACTCATTTCACAGCTTTCATTTTTGAAAAATCATGCAACACTTGGGGGTCATCCATAAATTTACAACACCCTATCACCCCTAAGATAATGAGCAGGTTGAAGTCACCAATAGGGAGATCACCAAGATCCTCACTCGAACCATCAGCAAATATAGGAGGGATTGGAGCACCAAACTTAATGATGCCCTCTTGGCCTATTGCTCCACTTGGAAACTTCCTATAGGGCACTCTCCCTATGAGTTAGTGTACGGTAAGCTACCAAAACTTCCAATCCAGGCAGAACTTCAGACACTCTCCACAGCCAGTGACTTAGGCCTTGACCTACCTCTAACACAACGTGAACGATTTATCAACTTAAGTGTGCTAGATGAGAATCGATTAGTGGCCCTATCTTCAAATGAGATCCATAAGGCCTACAACAAAAAGCAACATGACCTTAGGATTCGAAAGGTCATATTCCGATGTGAAGACAAGGTGTTGTATTGGAACCCCTTACATGTACCTCAACTGACCAAGTTTCAAACACTGTGGGAGGGACTTTACATTGTCTCTGAAACCTTTCCATCTGGGGCCTTGCTTATCCACAAACCTGAGGACCACAAGAATGTAGTTGGTTAACCAAAAACAACTAAAACCTTTCTGTGAACTCCACCTAACCAGTGGTACTACCTCATCATCACTGGGAGAACCTTGTTCCATCTTTCGTGTCTCCTCCTTTCCACCCAGTTGTGAGGGAGACCATCACCCATGCTAATCCATTCCACTACATCCCTCACCCCTTTTTGGAATTTTTTGTTTTTCAACATTGTTCAGACATTTGCCAATTCTTACTAATTTTTCCTTTCTTAGATTATTTTCCCATTTCTTTGTTGTTTATTTATGCGTATGTGTTTGTTTCATTTCCAATTAATCGCTAATAAGCAATCTTATTATCATTAGGTGTCTGGCGCAGATGGTTTTCGGTACAATGGGTCGTGTAAAATAGTCCATGTAGTTTATCTTGCTCCCACCCTCGCATTGTTGTCCTTGGGATTTACGTGTATTTTCATCTCATCAAATTGGTAGTGATTCCACATCATCCACCCATTCACCCACTCCATGGTTTTCCTTCTGTTGGCAACATGCAACCCCTTCACTTAAAAAACATTTTAATTAATGTGTGACTTGTGTAGTTCCCAGAGTCGGGGATGACCCAACGATTTGAATCAGGTGTGACTTCAAGGAAAATGCAACATTCATCATCCTCTTCTATTCCACAAGTTGTTGGTGTGTCCTTACAGATTTCTTACCACTCCATGTCCTTCTCTACAAGGAAGTCACTGGGTAATTTGACCTTGCATGGTCTGGTCCTCACCGAAAAAATTCAAAAAAAGAAAAAACAACTAAACCTGAGGATTCAAAACACACCCCTTGGTCAAATGCATGCAAACAAGGATGGATCTTTGCATGGTGTGGTTACCACGAAATAACAAGAAAATAAAAAATAAAATCATCACTATGTGGGAATTCAAAGCACACCCCTTAGACTGCCTCTCGCAGGCCACGAGCACTAGTTATGGGACTTCCTTCATCCCCTCTAACTTAGTCCCATTTCATTTCCTTCCTCTCATGTCTATTGGAGTGGTGGTTCTCTGTGGATGCATTCCTATCCACTTGGGGGATGGCCGGGGCTTCGCCTGTTGGTGCCATGTCACTGTATGTGGATGGTTTTGGGTTTGAACTCAGGAACAGTCTTAGCAAGTCACTTAAACACAACTTCACATGGGGTTTCACGTGACCCATGATTGGAACTCCACTCCTCTCGTCTCTCTCTCTCACCTGTTTCTCTCCCGAACACACCTCACTGCCCATCTTATGTTTGGAAAAACCATCATGATTTCCATGTACTACAAATGCCTTGGCAGGATCTCCTAGGTAGGAGTACTAACTTGTTGGCACCATTTCTTGACCCCAGGGCCCATGCACTCTGGTGTTAAGGATATGCAAGGGCTACTAAGGCTACCGCCTGGTATGGGGAGGACCCACTTGCATATTCCTGGTCCCACTTGTTAGTCTTCCATCCTTTTGATTTTGTGGTTGATTGTTTTAATGGTCCCATTGCTTGATTTCCTCTCCACAGAGTTCTTTCTCATCAAGTTTTCCTACCTTTGACTCTTGGTCTAGCTAAACTCTCCTTCCTCTTGTCCTTAGTCATGTTCCAGGTCTCTCATGCTCTTCAATCGCCCCAATTTGGTGTTTTAAATTCATCTTTTGGGCATTTTCTGGGCTAGTCAACGTTGGTCAATGGGAGCAACCCCCTTTGTATAAGGGGCCCCGTATACGTAGCCCCATCAACGTAGTACCCAACCCCTATATATATGCCCACTGTGCCTAATATTTCCATAATTTTGCAAACAAATTGGGAGGAGATTTTGCCATTTTTTATGCCAAACTTCTTCCCAAGCACCTACATTCCATCGTGCATCTGCATCAACCGATCCATGCCCTCTTAAGCACTCGGAGGTATGCTCTTAGTCGTGGTTGGGGGGGGGGGGTGAAGCCTATGTGTAATTAATTAATCAATCAATTAATTAATTAGTGAATTAAGACTTCGCACCTCTAAGGGAAGAAATGAAAACAACTATTTAAACTCTAACTCATCCCTATTTTTTTTGTCTTTAACCCATGAATTAACACTTGGGGGATTTAATGCCTATGCCAACAACATAACTTAGTTGAACGGAGAAGGTGTATAAGGACCATTTTGAGCTACTTATGCACAGTCTAATAGATGGTTATGTTTGTTTGCAGATTACACCAAAACCAAGGCATACAAGGGGTGAAGGATCATCCCAACCTAGGGACAAGCATCCACAAATGGGAAGGGGTTGAGGCATGCAGCAACTAGAGCATGCGGAGGGCTCTCATGCAACTCATCCCCTTCGCAAAGTACCTGATGTGGAATTTGTGCATCAGATTCTTGAAGAGGAGATGCCTAGTGAGTCGAGATGAATTTGTAGGGATAGCACCATAGCTTGAGGTTGTAGAAACTAAAAATGTCAGTGGCTGAAAACACCGAGAGGTTTCCTGGTGAACAGTTTAACCCCAAATCCGTGCGAGGGTTGTGTTTGATAAAATGAAAACGAGACACCTTGAATGGTCTGGTCGATCAAACAGGGACTTAACCGGTGTACAATAACCCTTTTTCAAACAATAATTTTAAATGAAACACCTGGTGGCAAAATAAAAGAAAATGTAATGTGTATAGCAGTAGAAACGTGCTAAAGCACATAACAAGACAGTGGTCACGATTAAGCGTTTAACAATGCCAAAAAATAAATGCTGTAATAAGAAAAAAGAGAGTTTGAATAGAAAGATACACTACCCCAGAAAAGGGGTACATGTATACAGAGTGTACAATAGGCACAGTAGGAACACAATCATAGCCTTGGTGGTTTTGGGTTGTGAAATCTGGTGCTCACTGTGATAAACTGTGCATGTTGGGTTGATAGTCACAATGTACTGCGTGATGTTCCACTGGGCTACAATGGGGCTGTAGTGTACCATGTGGTGTAGTTGTGCCTCTCTATCGGTGTAGTGTGCTATGGATCTCATTCGCCCATGGAGCCAGGTGCCAAGATTCTAAAATGCTAAAAGCCAAAAGAAATGGAAATGCCAACTACCTTGTTGATGAAGAAATGGAAGCCTCCCACCCCTTTTTTTTTAAAAGAGGACGCAGAGATATTTATAGGGCTAGGGTTAGCCTAAAATGTAGATCATGTCCCACACGGCAGTGCGGTGGATGTTACACTATAGTGCTACACTGCACTATAGCACTAGGTGTTGCACTATAGTGCTACGCAACGCACTGTAGCACCGAGTATTGCACTGCAGTGCTAGTTATTGCACTATAGTGCTACGCTGCGCATTATAGCGCTACGCACTGTAGTGCTGAGTATCGCACTGTAGCGCTATGCTACGCACTGTAGCACTGGGTATTGTACTATAGCGCTACGCTACACACTGTAGCGCTGAGTATTGCACTATAGCGCTACACTGCACACTATAGCTCAGGGTATTGCACTATAGTGCTATGCTACACATTGTAGCATCAAGTATTGCACTATAACGCTACACTACGCACTGTAGCGCCAAGTATTGCACTATAGTGTAGCACCAAGTATTGCACTGTAGTGCTACGCTACATAGTATAGCACTGTGCTACATAGTGTAGCAGGGTACAAAAAGTGCCATCGTTCTGACACTTAGAAAAATCTTGCAAATTTGACAGTTGGTGTTGTGCTACGCTACGCTACACTACGCTACACTACATAGTGTAGCAGAGTTTAGAAAGTGCCATCATTCTGACATTTATAAAAGTCTTGCAAATCTAGCAGTTAGTGCTATGCTATGTTATGCTACACTATGCAGCATAACAGGTTGTTACACTGTAGCGCTACATTACACTATAGTGCTATGCAACGCACTGTAGCGCTATGCTGCACACTATAGTGCTATGCTACCTTACGCTATGCTACATAGCATAGTGGGGTGTTACATTGTAGCGCTATGCTATGCACTATAGTGCTATGCTACATAGCATAGCAAGGTGCAGAAAGTGTCATTGCTCTGACACTTAGAAAAATCTGCAGTCGAGATGTCGAGACCTGAAATTTTTTGGTGTTTCAATGGCCCCTCTTTGTTTACGTTTGGAGGAGTGGCTTGAAAGACGTCGACAAAGAATTAGAAAACACCATAGCAAACATGTCACCAATGTCATTTATCAGCAGAAGATTGGATGTTGTTTTACCTTGTTCAAGAGTGTTACAGGAATAAGGTTATATTAGGGGACAAGGGGTATGGGCAATGCTAGGAAGATGAAATTTAAATGGTGGGAATGAAATGCAAATAGTGGATCATGATGTAAGATGCAAATTCAGCACGGTTGATGATGACCATGGCATGAAGTATCTTGCCCTTGAAACCTTGACCTTTCATTAGAGTACTCATGGGAGGGTCAAGGTTGATCCAAGGATGGGCCAATTGCAAAGCTGCAGTGTTGTTGATTGATTTTTTTTTTGGGAAAACCTTCTTTGGGTTTGGCTTACTATTGAATGTTAGTTGCAAATTGGCCATTGAAAAGATGGGATTTGTTTTCTAGGGATGATTCATGTTATATCCACCTAGGCTTTGACCATGCAACAGAGGTGCCCCACAGGATGAATTATGTTACATCAACTATGGGTTCATCAGTTGATATGATGAGAATGCCATGTGTGTCACAGTGCGTATGCATCAGAGGAGTGTGAAATCATGAATATGGAGAGGATGAGAGGATGTTGGGATGAATGAATGGGTGTGCATAGGTTATAGCAGAGATGAGGAGGATGTGCACTCTTGAGTGGCTTAACCAGTCCAATCATGTGCATTAGAGCAATGTGATAACTTGCTGCTGCGATGAGATGCACCTTTGCACAATTGCCTTGAAGGCTTCCTCCTACAAACACAACTAAGAGGGGACAAGAAAACTACAAAATGTGAAATGCAAGTGCAAATGCCAAATGTGAAGATGCTACAAGTGCTGGATGTGAAGATGCTGCAAGTGTCAAATGCTATGCCAATTGCAAGTGCTCAGAAAGCCAGTGAAACTACCAGGGCGATGATGCTATAAGTGTTCCTAAGGCAATGGCAAGTGTTTGGATTAGATCAGCTACATGCCAGTTTGAAGTCCTAGCAGATTGTGAACCCAGTTTAAGGTCCTGGAAGATCGTGATGTGTTAGTTTATAGTCCTAGTAGACTGTTGGATGCAAGTTTAATGTCGTAGCAGATAATGGATGTTGTGCCAGTTTAACATCATGACCCAAGGATGAGTTGTGTCAATTTATAGTCATAGTGGACTGTCTGTGCTAGTTTATAGTCATAGTGGATTGGTGCTTACCTTGCTTGTATAAGATGTGATGCTGCATGCGTAGTCATGCTGTGTGCGTACAAGATCCTGCAAAAATTAGCTAAAAAAGAAAATAACATCAAGCAACACTTGTTGTAAACAGAGTTAAAATGTATGAATGAAAGAAACGAAATGTAAAAAGTGATAGTTTTAGGCTATTTTGGATCTTAAGCTAGTTTAAGATCTTTTCAGGCCATGTATTTTTATAGTTTCATGTTTTATTTTTTGATGTTTGAAGGTTTTCAAATGCAATGTGTAAACTAAGTTGACGAATTTGTAAACAAAGCAAAATGTGTGATCTAAGTGAGTGGGAAAAATGTAAACGCATAGGCTAGTGCAATGTAAATAAAATTCAAAAATGCATGGCAAGTGGAGGCAAAGGGTAGGCAAGCATCTAGCACATTTTTGGCCAAGGGAAAGTCTTGGTCATGTAGTTGCTTCATAACTAGGCATGGATCAGGGAGTGTGCAAGGCTTAGGATCCTCTTGAAAGCTATTGGCTTCAACCAGTCATTCGGGTGTGGTTAGCCTTAGGCGCTGCATTGGTTGTTATAGGTGTACCACCAAGAAACTCTTCTTCTAAAACTTGTGTCATGTCTATGTCATGAATAGTCGAAGAGGAAGCGTTATCACCATGGATGATAAGTTGAACACCTTCGTACGAAAGGTGGATTTCTTGGTGGATGGGAGAGGAGATGGCCCTTAGTTAGGCTAGCCAAGGCCTACCTAGAATCATGTTGAAACCTGACATCTCCTCTATGATAGTGAAATATGCACTAGTGGGAAATTGTTCTCTTACCAAAAAGGCTAATTTGATTATACCCCTGACTGTGACACATGATCCATTGAAGAATTTTAGACACATGGTTTTGGTTGACGGAGTACAAGACTACGTTTGTTGCTACATCGTCATTGGTGTGCACTCTACGGATGGTGCACTACCCAACACAGACTCTAATTGATAGGGGAGTTGTAGTAACTTCCCCTCATTTGGAGTTGACTTTAACTGCATTATCACAGAATACTAGGGATGTTGAACTCGATTCTTGTGATGTAGGGGGCAACATCGTTGCACATATGGGTGCCTCATCTGTAGGGATGTCCTCCGCAATAGGAATGGAGGCCAAGATCTTGGCCAATGCTTGGTAGTGAGCAGATGAGGTCATGACTAGGTCATATAAGCTCAATGTTGTGTTCTTTTGCTTGAGTGCTTATTTTACCTAGCTTAGTGCAACTGCAAATTCCTTGTCATTGGCTATTGTGTTGGCTTTGACTCCCTCTGTGTGGCTTGAGAGACAAATCTCTCAAGAGGGGGACTTAGACTTGGTTTGCTTGGCCTGCTTGGGGGTAGGGGCCCTAGTGTTCAGTTGTTGTTTGCTGGTTATGGCCTTTGCTTCAGCCATGGGGGTTGTGAGGTGCACATTTGTCCTCTTGCGTTTCCATTTGGTGGGACTACCCAGGTTGCTAGTGGGGTCAACCCTTGAAGGAGCCCACTATTGGGCTTCGAGTAGGTGAGGGGCCAACACACTGTGGCATCCTTATGACAAATGGTGATTTAGGTAGTGTTGTTGTATGATCAACTTGTTGTGGTACCTTGATAATAAAAGGTTTCTTAGTGGTTTTTGTTGCATCATGCCAATTTAACATCTTAGCGGACGGTTGCTATAAAACTTTGATCACAAAGGGTGTTGTGGGTGCTCGAGGTGGAACTTTGATAACAAAGGGAGGCCTCTTGCTTGTGGAGGTGGAGGGGATCCTTGCCTTGCTGGGAGGCACATGGATCGCAAAAGGTTGTTGCATAGGTTTAGAATTACCACCTATGCTAATGGAATTTATGACATAGGACACATCATCTATGTTGGATTGACTCACCGTGTTAATCACTAGTTGGCCATGTTCTATCATTCTCTGTAGGTCATCCTACAAAGCACGACAGTTGTTTATACTGTGACAACTGGGGGCTTATTTGACATTGCTAAAGTAGGGTTCCTTAGTAGTTTGCAGTACCTATCATGTTTTTGGCGGGTAATTGCCGATACATGTTTGTATTGGATTTTCCTAGCTTTCAAGAGTTGCTCTAGTAGTTTAGAGGGTTGCATCCGCAGTGGTGTATACTGTGAGCAGTCCTTGCCCTGAAAGTTGGATTTTGGGGTAGCCCCTATCAATGTGGGTGAGTTGGTACTAGAATTGGTGGTTTTGTTAGTTGGGGCTTTGGGCTGCTTAGCTGTTGGGCCCTGATTGGTTGCTTTTGTACTTGTGGCCACTATTATCACTATTGTGCTTTGCTTGCAAGCATGTTTTTTTCTATAGGCCACATAGGCTAGATCATTGCTAGCTTGCGCTACTTCCTCTATGCTTTTTGCTTAGGCAAAGTCTTGACTAAGAGACTTTGGGGCTAGATAATATAGTTTGGACTTGATAAAGTCATTTACTGCATCTTTGAAGATAGCTAGTTGGTGTGTCTCCGCTAAGGGTTCATGCATTTCATTCAATATAGCATTCCAACATTGGAGGAATTTTGGCATGGGCTCTAGAGGCCCCTGTTTAACTTGCATCAGCTGGTCAAGGGTTGCTTTAGGCTTTAGGTTGTATCTGAAGTGTGTGACAAACTTTCTTATGAGATCCTCCAAAGCAGAGATTGAGGCCTTAGGGAGTGTGTGATACCTGTCCAAGGCCTTGCCAGTGAGTGACATGGGGAACACCCACATGATGGTGTGTGGCCAAGCTTGAAGGAGTAGGCATTCAGATCGAAATATGACCAAGTGTGCATTAGGATCCCTTCACCATTGTACTTGGTGAATTGTGGCAGCTGGACCCCAGTTGGGAGAGTTAGAGGTGGTACCGTAGGACTTATGGGATCATCTTGATAGAAGTCCACCACCTTGATGGTGTCAGAGGAGGTAGCCTTAAGTCGGTTGATCTCCTCTATCAAGTTTTGGATTAGCTGGAATGCCTGATCCAAGCTTGGGGATGTGCCAGCCGATTACATTGGCTAGGCTTGGGTTGGTTGCATAGCATAGGGTAGAATTTTTGGTTGTGGAGTTTGCCAGTTTAATGTCGTAGCAGATGGGTGTTGCCAGTTTAACATCATAGCGGACGATTGCTAATGTAATGGCTGAGTGATGGATGCGATGATTGGAGTGGGCCACACATGGGTGGGTTCGATGGACACCATAGACACTAATGAGATAGGCGAGATGTAGGATGCCTAAGTTGTTTGGAGCTGGGAGGTGGCCCCTACATGAGCATAGTGCTAGGAAAATGCATTAGTTGCTTGAGAGGAAGGTTGAATTGGCATGGTCACTATTTTGGAGGGGATGGGTGGACCAAACTGAGGAGGGGCTGTACTAGGGAGTGGTTGTTAGAAGATGGTGTGGAGGAGGCTCTCATGCTCAAAGTGGGCCTCAAACTCATCTTCCTCATTCTGTGAGGCTTCCTCGTAGGTTGTCTTTACATCATGCTTGTTTACATGGATGAGTTGGAACAACAACTAGAGGTAGGACTTCGTGAGTGGGATTATTTCAAACAAGGAGGGGTTGTACTCCTGTTCATTTTGGTGGACTCATTCATAGTCCTTTTTTACCTCTAAATCAAGGTAATCCATTGGTAATCTTGCTTGGATTTTGGCACAAACAAAATTGTATTTTTCGTGGCTTAATGCGACATGATTTGGCTGGATTATGGTATCAAATGTGTTAGACACCAACATGGAAGATTTATCCAAATTCATATTCACAGATCAGGTTGTGAGTTTCTAGTTGCAGAAAATGGCTAACTCTAAAAATAGTAGAAAAATGACGAAGTCTATCAATAGTAAGTAAACGGCTAAGTATAGAAATATAGAAAATGGCTAGGTATAACAATGCAGAAAAAAATGCAAAGATGGAAATGCAAAAAAAAAGGAAAATGCTAAGTATGAAAATGCAGAAAAAATGATAAGTATGAAAATTGCTAAAAATGGCCAACTTCGATGCTACACTCTCTACATTAGAGCTTTCTACGCCCTGAGAACTTGTTATGCTCTCTAGAACATCCAAAGTTTTGACTAAGTGCTAATCAAAAATGTAGACAGAGATGGTTTAGGTCCTCCTTCTAGCACCAAAAACTGTAACGACTGAAAACGTCAATGGCTGGAAACACCGAGAGGTTTCCAGGTGAACAGTTTAACCCTAGATCCATGCAAGAGCCGTGTTGGATAAAACAAAAACAAGGCACCCTAAATGGTCTGGTCGATCAGAAAGGGACTTAACGGGTGTACAATAACCATTTTGCAAACAATGATTTTAAATGGAACACCTGGTGGTAGAATAAAAGAAAATGTAATGTGCACAGTAGTAGAAACATGCTAAAGCATGTAATAAGACAGTGGACATGATTAAGCGTTTAACAATGCCAAAAAATAAATGTTGTAATCAGACAGAAAGAGAGCTTGAATAGAAAGATACACTACCCCAAAAAAGGGGTACAGGTATACAAAGTGTACAATAGGCACAATAGGAACACAATCACAGCCTCGGTGGTGTTGGGCCATGAAATCTAGTGCTCACTGTGATAAACTATGCCTGTTGGGTTAGTAGTGACAATGTACTATGTGATGTTCCACTAGGCTGCAATGGGACTGCAGTGTACCATGCAGTGTCGTTGTGCCTCTCTTTCAGTGTAGTGTGCTCTGGGTCTCATTCGCCCATGGAGTTAGGTGCCAAGATGCTAAAATGCCAAAAGCCAAAAAAATGAAAGTGCCAACTACCTTGTTGATGAAGAAATGGAAGCCTCCCCCCATTTTTTTTGTTCAAAAGAGGACGTAAAGGTATTTATAGGGCTAGGGTTAGCCCAAAATATGGATCAAGTGCCACATGGCAGTGTGATGGGTGTTACACTGTAGCGCTATGTTGCACTGTAGCACAATGCTACGCACTGTAGCACCGGTTATTACACTGTAGCACTACGCAACATACTATAGTGCTACGCAACGCACTGTAGCGTTGGGTATTGCACTATAGCACTACGCTATGCACTCTAGTGCTATGCTGCACACTGTAGTGCTACACTACATAGCGTAGCAGGGTGCAAAAAGTGCCATTATTCTGACACTTAGAAAAATCTTGCAATTCTAGCAGTTGGTGTTATGCTACGCCACACTACATAGTGTAGCTGGGTCGAGAAAGTTTCATCGTTCTAACACTTATAAAAGTCTTGCAAATCTGGCAATTAGTGCTATGCTACGCTACGCTATGCTATGTAGCGTAACAGGCTATTACACTATAGTGCTACGCAACGCACTGTAGCGCTACGCTACATAGCGTAGCAGGGTGTTACACTGTAGCACAACGCAGCACACTCTAGTGCTATCCTACGTTACGCTACATAGCATAGTAGGGTGTTACATTGTCATCCTACGCTACACTATACTACATAGCGTAGTAAGGTGCAGAAAGTGTCACAGAGGTCACCCTAACCCAAGACCTAGAAAAATCTGTAATCAAGATGCTGAGACTTGAAATTTTATGGTGTTTTAGAGGTCACCCTAACCCAAGACTTTCTTGATGCTATCAAGCCGCAAGAAGTGCAACTAATGGTCCTACAAGAGCTAAACTTTGGATCATTTCTTGAAAATGCACTAGAAGATGTGAGACTTCAATTGCAAAATTCTCCTATGTGGCTGATCATCACAACCAGTGGTGAATGGTACTTAGGAGAAACATATCTATTTTGGACAAATCGACAACCGGGGTCTAGAGTAAGGATTAAGGACATTTATGTCTCTTACTCTGCAAAGGCAATAACGCAAGCTCTGGGGTTGCTAGAGATCGGAGTAGATGTGGCGGAGATCCCAAAACAAGCAGACCCTAAGGTAAAAGGGAAGTGGATCCAGCGGTGCTATGGGGTAGATCGCAAGGAGTTCGACACCTTAACCACTACAGAGAGGGTGTATTCAAAGATCGCGTCTTACCATCTAAACCCAATGGTAAGACCCAAAAAAATCACGGCCTTCTATGCTTGTGTGTATGCCACCTTGAGTGGAAAATTTCCAATGAGTCTTCCATAGTTGATATTTTTGGAAATTGAAAAGAGGTTCATAGAAAGTGAACATGGAAGGCGAGCTCTCCCCTTCCCCTGCATAATTAGAAAATTACGCAAACGGGCAAGGATAGCATGCTACACCAATGATACAATTCGACACACCCCGATTGCCTCATGGCATGAAATGATGAAGGCTAGGACTCCTGCCACTACACAGATGGAGGAAGACCAACAACCACCTCCACCACATGCACAAATGACAAGGTCAAGTTCATAGACTATTGCAGAACACATCCATGAAATCCGGCAATCACTCTTAAGCTTGCGAGAGCAATCTAGCAGGACTAGTGGAGGGGAAGACCCTTCGGTTTATTGCCCTGCAATGAGCCATCTAGAGCAAGTGGCTTGATCAGTCAGTTTGTTAGAAAGGGCAGGGCCGATGTTCTTTGTTGCCCAAACAAAAGTGCCAACAAGAATAGATCCTATCATCTGAGATGTAACAGTATCAACCCAACATCTATTTCTTGAAATTTTAGTTAATGCTACTACCTTCTTGGTACCCTTGGAAGATTGTAAAGGGGTGACAGTCCTGGTGATGTAGCACTAGGGATAGGAGATTGCGATCGAAGTGGTTGCTGATATAATTGCTATGGTTCTCAATGCACTAGAAGTGCTTGTACCAAATGTACATGGGCTTCAAGATGTACATGCATCCACCAGAACTTCAGGTAGCAGAATTGATGCAACACAACATGAAGAACTATTGGATTGATAGGTGGGAACTAGGCAACTGCTTCTGGATGTCTTTGACCTTCCAGATAACATCACTACAACCTAGTCAAAGTTTCTTTTGGAAAGGGGTAAGAGCCTCATTTTGGATGGGAAACTTGAAGTTGCTCAAGCCACTTATCAACACTTGGCAACAGAAGTCGCCTAGTTAAGAGCCCAACTTGCCGATCTAGCTCTTCTCAACCATGAGCTCACTAGAGATGGAGCTTTTCAACAGCTTTAGGTTAAACTTTAGATATTTGAGGATGAGTGAGAGTCGATGATCCTTGATAAGTCCTTGGTAGATGCTTAGACATATCATTTAGATAAGGACTTGACAAAGGTTCTCCAGGAGAATGTCAAGTTGACTATAGAGGTCCATCACCTACGCAATGTTGGTGTAGAAAATGAGCACATGAAAAACTTTATTCACCAACAGTAGGAAGAGCTAGCCTAGGTAAATGTGGATGTGAGAAGGTTGGCCATTAAGAACCAAAATCTGTCCATGGAGGAGGTTCGAGCCTTGCAACAAAAATCTACCATTGAAATCGCTGCTTGGAAGAATGAGGCCCTGAAATTTGAAAAAGTCAAGAATCATTACAGGGACCAAGTGGGATTGCAAAAGGAAGTAAATGAGAACAGATTCAAGTCACAATGGCTAAGCTGAACCAAGCGCTCTAGCAGCACCAACAAGGAGGAGAGGTATGGTAACCTATCTTTGATGGGTTGAATGCCTACAATCAAGCTGAAATCCACCTCAAGGAACTACAAATTGAAGAAATGATAGAGTATATGAAGCTTGCCTACATTCGCTATGCAAACCTGGCTATGCTCATAACTGGGAGACCATGGTTTGAATTGGAGAAGCAAGTGGCCACCTCGTATTCTTTATATGAGGGCGAGTTCCAAGCGGGGGGATTGACAAAGAAGAAATTAGAATAGCAAACGTAGAACTTGAGGCTCTGTGCACAAGTTTTGAAGGGTAAGGTGCAGTCGCGAAGAACTTGGCCCATCGAATGAATGACTACTAGCAGCTATAGACATCAATCCAAGCGTTTGACATCGAATAGAAATAGTTCACAACCTGGTTCGTCAACTTGAAAGAACTCTTCCCAACTCTGCCATGCCCTTGGGAGGTTCTAGTTCCAGCACACATTGGCAAAGTTGCCTAGACTGTGAATGATCCTAGAAGCAAAGAGGAGAAGATGAGGGTCCTCTTGGAGGCTTTCCAATTTCCTACAAAAGTTGCAGCCACTACGGGGTAGCCATCATTAGTACCACCACCATTGCATGGGCCAGAGGCTGGTGAAGGTTTGTTGAAACCACCGCCACTAGGGATGGTGTGATCTTCTTCGATAATTTTTGCATCTTTTTACACAGCAGAGAATCCTGGACCAATAAGGTGTTCAATTTTATCTTTGAACACCATCATTTTTTTAATACGTCTTTCTTTGTATACTCTAGCACTTGGCATGTCATGTGTGTATGTGTGTGTGTGTCATATGTGTCAAATCATGTGTGTTGTAAATAAAAATCCATACCTTTCAAATTGTAAGAGGAACTCGAGGACATGTTTTTACTTAGTTGTGGGGGTATGATGAAGTGTCAAATGGTTGATGCATTTACTAGGCCGCATATACATGGCCCCATCGATGTGGCCCCATCGACGCATCCTCCCATGCATCGACGTGGCCCTGTTTACACGGAGCCTATTCCAGCCTATAAATAAGAGGGCTTTTGCCTCACTTAGGTACCTTTTTGTCAATTGTGGTGAAGCTCTTGCAGTTTGTTTCCACGAGAGTTAGAATATTTTTCAAGTGCCTGTAGTAGGTGTAAGAAAGATGTCTGGCTCTTTATTCGAGTGCTGATGTACCTGAGCCCATTAGCGTGAACGGTAATAAAGATGAGCTTTTCAATCATTCCTTGCAGCAATTGGATTTAGTTATTTAATGCATTTAATAGTTTAATATTTCTATGCTTTAATAGTCCTTAAGTTTCTATTGTTATTATTTTAATCGCTATCACTCGTTTACAGTTCGTAGAAACCATGAGTACAACCATCTTGAATATAAACCCAACGCTTAGCAGCCCAGTGATGCTTAACATTTGGTAACCCAGTAGTGGTTAGGGGATGCTCAGGATGTGCCTAGAAGATAATATCGGATACTTATGCTAGGAATAGTTAAGATACAGATTAGGATAATTATAGATTAGATAATATTTCATTCCTTACTTTCCATACCTTAATTAGACACCAAAAGATTAAGTAAAAAGCCATAAAAATCAGTTGTCTCAATCTCACTTAACCATCACCACTAGAACATCACAAGTGAGGTTGGGAAGACAACGACCATTCTAACAAAGGGATTTGCTGGTTAAGGTCTAGTGTATGCAAAGTGCTTACAGTCTACGAAATTTGACTGAGTCGTGTGTGAATGCCCGTGATTCGCATGGTTGGGCGTAGGGGTACCTAGCCACTCATCAGATACTCATTTAGGAAGCTGAAAGGTGGTATTGGTCCTTAGAGATGGAATCTATTTGTAGATAGAGTACCATGTTAGAACTATTCAATGACAAGTATGAGATGTACTCTAGAATGTCTAACATGAGAAGGAAAATCCAAGGCTGGAAACAAGGAGCACATGAACCCTTGGATGCCATCATGGGTTGATACTTTTCACTCCTACATCAATGCCCAGGCCATGGTTACTCTTAGAGGAAACAACTTCACCATATCATAGATGGGCTCAAAGAAGAAACAAAAGGAACCCTTGGGGTGTATGCCTAAGGAAGATTGTTTGAATTAAGAGCTCATCAGATCCAAAGATTAATTGAGTAGGTAACAAAAGAAGAAAGTGAGCTATGAAGAGGGAAGGTGCTAAAGAATATAATATGAGGAGGAGTTACCACTTGATGAAGTGGTGAACAAAAAGACCTTGCCCATCCAAAAATCTATTTATGATATTTTGGCCAAGGTTGACAAGTTATGGGACTATTTGGATGAAAAGTTTCAAATCACTTTAAAGATTGCTTAAGAATCCAAGGAGAAAAATAGTGATCGTAATCATAGAAGGCGAAAAGAAGTTGAATGTGCCTACAAAAGAGGTAAGGGCAATGCTATTGTAGTAGAGGAAGTTGTGGAGTCCAAATCTAATGATGAAATCGAATGTGACATTTGTCAATATGAACATCCAAAGAGATGTTACCCTATGATGTTACACTTACAAGAGTCTAGCGTGTACACATTGAATCCTCACCTAGCATGTAGGCAAGCTCTAAGAAGAGTACCTTACCTTTTTCCAACATTATTTAACATTTTTATTAATGAAACTAAATTTGAAACTATAATTTTATTAAATTTGTGGATCTATGGATAGTATAAAGGTACATTGTATGAGAAAAATAACGTTAAAAAAATTACCAAGTATTTTTATAACTTTTGATACAAATCAACCATAATTAGTAACTGTAATAATTCACTTATGTATAATATGCTCAAATGTATGACATTATAGGAAAATTTGATGTTCATCTTCAATGCTAATTTGATTACATAATTAACATAGTTATTCTGTATAAGGAATTTTGAGCTATTAACATACTTTAGCTCTCAAATGATAAAATCTTATTCATGCTATGCTAATGGTGCTTTGTAAAGAATGAGAAATAGTAGCTATTAAATATTTTTTCCTTAAATTAATGCTTCCCCATGTTATTCAAGAAGAACCATTTCTTTAGTTCTACATTTTTCTAAAGTTTTTGAAATATTTTTATTTTACCATATTATGAACCTCTTTAATGAGCTAGAAGTGTGGATAAAATTGGTATTTTTTAATTATGTAAGTAAATTGAATATCATAAACAAAAATCAAATTGAAATTAAAATTAAAACTAAAATTTTATGATGTCTGTGAACCCTCTAGATTTATTGGACAGTAGAAATGTATATGCTATGTCTTTTGAAAACATCATTAAAGAAATTACTAAGAATTCTCATTAACATTTGGAATAAATTAATCAAATTTGTAATTGTAATATACTACTTATGTCTAATGTACTCAAATGTAGGATATTGTTGAAAAGTGTGGTATTCACCTTCAATACTGATGAGACGCGACATGCACTGTGCCGCGATATCGCGTACGCGATATCGCGGTCCGCCGCCATATCTATAAATAAGAGGCAGCACTCCCTTCATTTTCCAATCCTGGCTAGAAGTAGCGAAGCTCTGGCAGATTGATCACTCCAGAGTTAGAATTTTTCCCATGTGCCCGCAGTAGGAGTCCTAAAGTGAACGACTCTTTATTCGAGTAGCTTGTAACCTGAACCCAAGTTGTGTACGGCAATAAAGACGAACTTGATTGGATAAACCTTGCAGTACATGGTTTTATTATTGTTTATTTACTGCTTTCCTAGTGCGCACAAGTACGACTTGATTAC